>JXSR01S073156.1:25398-38042 GCA_000969725.1 Ophiothrix spiculata
TATACACATTTTACGTATTTCAGTATCAACAAACTTTGATGTTACAAAAGGTAAACCAAGTTGAAGTTTACAATTATTTTCACTTGTTGTAGTTTGAACATTGTCATTACAATTGTCATCACATGCGTTAATCAACTTAGATGCTACACTAGTAAAATGGGAAACTACACTTTTTTCAGCACAAAAAGCTAGGCACTCTTGATCCGGATTGCTTCTCTGTATACCCACCCATTACTCTTAAAATTAATTATGTTTTATTGTTATTTCTTTTCTTTTTTTTTCATGCAGGGGTTTCTCTTCAAAGAAGACAGATGCCTTCAGGGAGCAGTACGGGCGATTGGGAGAATTGCGTTCTCTAGTCAGTTCCACTGTGAGAATGGGCGTTTTTACCGCTACAGCATCCAAAGAAACTTGGGCCGTAATTTATGACAATCTTGCTCTGCACAATCTGGCAAATTTTACAGAAGTGCCTAACAGAGCCAATATCCGATATAGTGTCATTAAGGTAGCATCATCAGATGCAAATCACAACTTTAAGTGGCTCTTAAATAAACTTAAGACTGACAAAGAAAACATGTCACGTGTCATTGTCTACTGCCAGAGGCTTTCAGACTGTGCAGAGTTATACGGCATCTTCGAAGAAGGGATGAATGACAGAGTCAACGCGGCTGAGACAAAGAAGAGATATTATGCTATGTTCCATAGTCAGACTTCAAATGATATGAAGGAACATATTGGACAATCATTAACCAAAGAGGATGGCGTCGTACGCACACTTTTTGCGACAATAGCGTTTGGGATGGGCATAGACGCCAAAGGTCTGTCTGCCATTATCCATTGGGGATCCTCGGAGGGCACAGATGATTACCTCCAGGAAACAGGCAGAGCGGGTCCTCAAGGACAAGAAAGTGTCGCTGTGTTAATGCTACATCCAAAGTCATTTGTCATCAGGCAGCCCAATGAGTCCATGAAGTTGTATGTGAACTCTGCTGATTGCAGACGCAAGCAGTTGTTGCAAAGTTTTACGCTAAGTGACAACCAGGCAGGTCATGAATTTTCATTTTCATCTTGTGACATGCACCACAAAGACAGTCCGTCATGGGTTGAAAAACTCATAAGAGAAAATATTGCCAAGCCTACGGTTGTCAGGGTAGTCTGCGATGATGATAAAGCAACACATGAGTCCATGAAGTTGTATGTGAACTCTACTGATTGCAGACATTGCAAATCAGTTGTTGCAAAGTGACAACCAGGCAGGTCATGAATTTTCATTTTCATCTTGTGACATGTGCCACAACTCCGTCATGGGTTAAAAAAATCATAAGAGAAAATATTGCTAAGTATACGGTTGTCAGGGTAGTCGGCGATGATGATAAAGCAACACTTCAAAATCGCGTGAGGGCTTACTGGCAGGCCCTGATATTGTTACAGGTTTTCCTGTCACCTTTGTAGCAAGGATTGTTGAAGATGCTACCATTGTCCGTATATTTCTTGATTTTAATAGTACCCATCCTTTTGTTGAGATCTTGTTCAGGCAAGAGATGTGTTTGATATAGTACAGGACGTTGAAGGTCAATGTGCGCAAATTGAAACTCTAAATATTGGCCATGACATCTCAGTTGAATTTGAAGAAAATGACAGCGATCATGATGTACAAGACGTATATATATGGTGAAATCAATCTTGGTGATTCTTATCTGTGGTTTCAAGAGGACTATTTGCCAAAAGCAATAGTCTATTTCTCGAGAAAGCAGAGAAAATAGCAGTATCGATTGAAACTGCAGCAAAGAGTGCCTATGAGATTAGGGATTCAGGACGTGGAAAAAATTTGTAAGTACATTACTCTGGAAGCGTACTAAATGTTATTGTTGTGGTGGAGCATATCGATTCCTTTGGTGAACTAAGCTGATGCTAAAATATAATGTAAAATTGTCTATGTAAAACGAGCTAAAATTATGTGAAAAAGTGCTCCAGTTCTCTATCTTTTGTCACTGTTAAAAAACTGTTAGTAGAGAACGGTTGCAGTGTGTATAGAGAACGGTTGTTGTCTAGGGTTACCTACCATCTGAGCAGTTCTTTGATAGTGACAGATAACTCTCAAGTTCCTCTCATATTTGGCTCTATTGAAATAATGGATACAAACATTGACTTCGAGGGGATCAGACGGGGGATGTGCAAGAAGCAAAAGACTTGCACAGGATTTGTAAGAAGCGCAATTGATAACACATGTCGCAGTTGCTATTGTGTTGGGCGTGACCACCTGGAAATGAATATCCAGACTGTTGATCATAGATAAGAACAATGTCTATTTGCTTCTTGGCTAACTTTAGTCTTTATTCAGTCTTTAAACAACCTTAGTAGCTGTACATATCTACGTTGCATCAGCAATGATCAATGGTCTGAAAAGAGACAGAAAAAGGGAACAGAATGATAACCCTCTAGTTAGAAAGACTCACCTGCTCTGCTAATACAGACATACTGATATTTCATATTTTCAGAAAATATTAACTATGTGCTCAGGCATGTATTGCGAGGAAAATAATTGAGTTTCATATTAATTACACACTTGTTAAACATTATGGTCTCACGTGTGAAGCAGTTGAACTGTGATCCCTTGATACAGCAGCAACAAATTACTTGCTCAAAGATCCACGAATCAGACCACGCATCCTTCAGAGACAGGTGCTTATTGATGCAATGCGAGGAGGAAAAAAGAAAGACGAAATATTAAATATTGCACCAACTCTAGTATAGACAGGGTATATTAATACATTCAAAAAGTTAGATCCGGAAATTTGACAAAAACCGAGTGATTTTTCATAAAAATCCGACCACATACCGTCTAACTGCGAGAAGTGAATGTCAATCAAACTCTCATCTTTCTAATGAACTAAGAATGATTTTCATTGGCCAATGATTACATCCGGAAATTTAATTAAAAAAAAATTCTCCATCCCATATCCAATGAAATTTTATTTCATGTTGACCTACAGCATATCAGTATGATACCTAGTCTTGTGTTAAGGCCTTGGCGAAGCCCTTGCATTGTTTGTTGAATAACACGTTCAACAGGAAGTTGAATCGCAGGCGGAAACAATCAAGGATGGAAAGTCTACGGCTGACAACGTCTCTCTTGGTGCCGATCTAAAAACGGATTACCATGTCACTATTTTTGCTGTGGATTTCTCTCCAAATTGTAAGTAAGTTTGATGGATTTTATTAATTATTTTCAAGTATTTATGTTGTCAAAGTAATAAACAGGGAAAATAACTGTAGCTTTTAATTCCCAAAATACCTCCAGTAGGGGCTCATTTTGTAAGACTGAATTTAGCTTCTGAATTTTCAGGTGCACGACATGTGTTCCTACAGTAGCCATGATGGCGTGACAAGTGAATCGGTGGACTGCATGCCCCTGCGATGATGTGCACCGTGTAGCCATCTTTAAAACATGACTAGTCTAGGACAATACTGAGAAGTATTAGGTTACATGATGGGGTTTTAATTTTAAAATAAAGTTAGCATTTATCTTTTTTTTCTGGCCCCTCAATTTGTGAACTTAAAATGCCAATGACTGTCGTACATAACATGTCGTAGCCTGTGATATTTATGTGCACATTTGATTTGCAAGAAACCGTAATCAAGAAATTTACAGACGTTTTAGCCAGCCTGCAATTATATGCTTTAATTTAAATGAGATGCAAGTTCAAAGTGGATAGTTTTCATCATGGCCATGATAAATTTTGAATTAACTCTGTTGTTATAAGGATTATTATTAAAATGATATTTCATATTGTGACAATTGTTAACTAATATTTACTTTTTCTTTTCTTTTTTGTTTTTATAGATATGAATCTTCGCCAAAAGGAATCGCTCAACTACCGGCAGCTCAAGGAGGGGCCAAAGTTATCCTTGGAATCCAAATCAGCAAGACGCGAAACATGGTCTGCATCAAAGCTTTGGAGACGTGATGTGATTGAAGAGAAAGAGCAGACCTGAAACTGAATCTTCAAAAAAAGAGCTGAAAACCATGAAATTCTGCACAAAATTGCTTAAATTTGGCTGATTTAGCAAGAAAATGAGCTGAAAAGTATAATAAAAAGAGCTGAAATCAGCTGAAAAGCTGAAATGTTTCGGGTCAGAAAGAGGGGCAAGTGAAGGTTCATTGGGAAGGCTGGTCATCATCCTACGACCAGTGGATACCCAAAGATAGTGCAGTTGATGTACCAAAAGCAGTAGGAAAGTCTGACGCATTAGCACATTTGACGCAACAATAATAAGGTAAGACGATACTGTTCATGTGCATATATATTCATTTACTTTTTCTTTTCTTTTTTGTTTTTATAGATATGAATCTTCGCCAGAAGGAAATGGTCACCTACCGGCAGCTCAAGGAGGGGCCACAAAGTTATCCTTGGAATCCAAATCAGCAAGATGCAAAACATGGTCTGCATCAAAGCTTTGGAGACGTGATGTGATTGAAAAGAAGGAGGGGCAAGTGAAGATTCATTGGGAAGGCTGGCCATCATCCTACTACCAGTGGATACCCAAAGATAGTGCAGTTGATGTACCAAAAGCAGTAGAAGAGTCTGACGCATTTGCACATTTGACGCAACAATAATCAGGTAAGACGATACTGTTCATGTGCATATATATTCATAATTTCTGTTGTTCTTTTATCATTCAATATTGTTGATCAGGTCCTTAGTAGCCCAGGAAGTGGCTGGGGGAGTGCAGGATCTTTTTTGGGGCCTTTAGGAAAAAACATTCTGCCTAATAAAAAAAAAATAAACATGATTCTTGTCCCCGCCCTCATTTTTAAAACTTCTTTTTATTTTGTAATGTTTAAGCCAGGAAACAAGCTCTATCTTAATTCTAAAATATTTTTCATCAAATGAAACTTATTCTGCACCCTTGCAAAATGTAAAATGAACCAATTCAGATCAGTTTGTTTTTTTCAGATTCAGGAGCAGCTATGCATAGCTAGGCGTACTGACTCAGAGGTGACCTTAAGGATTCCAGTTCAACACGCGACTTTTTGTGTCTTTTATGAGAAAGTGAAGCTTGTGGAATACAGTGATAAATTTCGCTCGAGTGACAAATCTGCTCTGACAGAACTTTTTGGTGAAGACTGGGATATTAGGATTTCCAATAATGCAGGAGACCATGCGTATGTCAATCATGAGACTTTATGCTTCTGGCTAACAGAAAGACGGCCACTTGTGACATACTCAAGGAACATGACAAAGAACCTTATCCACCGGGGATACCAACTGATGGCACGGTTTGTCAAAGATTACGGTAACCGTTTCGACCTATAACTTTTAAATAGCTGGCTTGGAATTTTTACTGTGGTTTGCAGCTATTCTTTGGACCTTTGGATTTCAACGCACTTTGTGATTGACAGTGCTTGTTGGTTTGGATCAATTTTTTTCTTAAATTATTTTGTAACAATGTTTCCAACTTTTTAGTTTACAATCTAAACACATTTAGACTTTGCTTTACATAGTGCTATAATCATTTGTATTGCATATAATTTGGATTTATTACTGTGGTTTGCAGCTATTCCTTGGAACTTTGGATTTTAAACATGCACTTGTGATGTGATTCATAGTGCTCCTTGATTCGGATCGATTTCTTAAAATTTATTTTGTAACATTGATTTCAACTTTTTAGTTTACAATACAATAATTGCCAATATCAATGCAGAGGATGTCGGTGTGAACATGGAAGTTGACACTGGTAGAGGAAAGTCATTGATTTCGTACAAAACATATCAATCAAATTTTGCTATACATTTAACCTGCACAATCGGAATGAGCAACGAAGATAAAAAAGGCAGCGAAATATCGCAGAGGAACACAAGAGATTCAGACATGCCACCTACCATCAATTCGTATTATAGCAACATGGAAGACTCGGGTACAGAATTTGTCGCGTTGTACCCAGATGTTGTGTGATTAGAGTAAGGGATAGATTTCCTGACCGGCACTACCAATATGTGGGTTTCCTATCAGCACTATTGGTATAAACTGATTGGATTCTCTGGATAAACACATATATTGCATGTTGTAAATAGAAGGCTAAAGTTAGTAAATTCATAATAGTAAACAAATGCTTATAAGAAAAAGCTATGACCAAACCATTTGCTTAAAAGGGTTCAATACTTATTATAGTATTATGTTTAAATAATTGCAATCGGAAAGTCCATTTACATTTTATCGGCAGTAAGCGTCCTCATAGCTTAATTTGACCTCAAATGGCAATTTGTATGAACATGAAAGGTCTGATGTTAATGAAAATTGTACAATTGGTTTGACCTCAAAACATTAGAATACCGATCAAATAGCGTCCGTACAAAGACATTAGCGTCAGTTGACACTGTAAGTAGAGAATACATAGAAAACTTGGAGAGAAAAGTAGTCATGTTGGAAAATCTCAAAATTGACTACAAATCAATTACACTGGTCAACAAAATAAAACTTTTTTTCTGTTGCAAAAGATTTAAGAGTTGTTTTTAACTAATTTGGGGTCACTGATTTCAAAAATGCAATCAGTTTTTCCCTATCAGGTCAAGTTTTTTTTCTATGAAAAATGGTGAAATTATATGGAACACCATTATAAAACATGTTATGTAATACCTCGATAATATCACTGAGTGAGTATTATGTTATACAATATTCCACATTTATTAGAATTGGAAGGAGAAGGCTTAAGGTACTACTAAAAGTTGCATTTTGTTATTTAAAATATGGAAGTGTGAGATGCCAATACCCTAACTTCACGTTAAGTTGCACATATTTAGTTACCATATACAGCCATGTTTCTCTTGATTCTTTAAATTGTTCAGTGAAAGTAAAGGTAGGCCTATATGAACAATGGCATCATCACGAAGGAAATGTCTGAACTGTCCTGATTCGTTCTGTTATATTTGTGGAACTTTTACCGTACCAAGTCAAAGAAGAAACATCGGCGATTTCGAAAATAAAAAAGAGCATATTTAGCCTACTTTAAAATCAAACTTGGTGATCAAGACAAAGCATGGACTCCGCATCAAGTTTGCAGGACATGTGTGGAATCATTACGCATGTGGACAAGGGGAAGTAGAGATAGACTCAATTTTGGCATTCCAATGATATGGAGAGAGCCAAAGGACCATGTTAGTGACTGCTACTTTTGTATCGTAAAGACTGCAGGGTTTACTAAAAAAACTCGACACAAAATAAGCTACCCAAATCTTGATTCGGCAATTCGTCCTGTGCCCCACTCTGATGAAGTACCTACATGTACCAGTGTTTGAGCAACTGCCATCATTAGAAGATGAAGATGATATTATGGGAGATATTCCTGAACCTGATAGTGACCATGACCCTGATTTTGTAGAAGTTCCAAGCACAGAGCCTAATTGTTTCAATCAGTCTGAATTGAATGATTTGGTGCGCGATTTGGGGCTATCAAAGGAGCTTCTAGACTTAATGACAAAAACTTGCTGCAAGATTGCACTTGCTGCAAGAGGGAAAATTAACTTCTCAAGTACTTTGCAACTGAAAAAGATTTCAAGATTTCCTTCAAACCTAGGTGACGTGAGCGACGAGCATGGTGAACGATTTCACCAGTATTTTAAGGTTATGGAAGAGACGTATCAGGGACGATGGGACACACATATGATGGCAGATTACTGTTGGAGCATCCAAAGAGACTATCCAGATAGGCAACACTCCAGGAAATCCAGGAAAAGGAAGTTTGCTTCATGAACATGCTAAGACAAATCGTATTGCCCAACTGAGACGTTTTACTCTGGTATTGCTATGTTAATATGACTATGTCAGTATTTCTGCATTTAACCTTTTGGCTTAGATTTAGATTTAAGTGATTTAATTGCCTTTCTGGACCCCTCAAAAAGAAATGCGGTATCATACAAGTATACTTTTGTTGTCATGCATTGTCATACATGTACATTGCATATACATACTATGCAATATAGGGCTATACCCATAAAAATAAAATTTGACCCGATATGCAAAAACTAATGCCATTTTTGAAATCAGTGACCCCAAATTACCCTAAAACAGCTCTCAAACTCTTTGCAACAAAAATTGTGTTGACCAGTGTTATCAAAGAGGAGAACTCAATTATCAGTTAACATGTTAACTTGACATCTACTTGAAAATGCTCAGTAAAGAACAATCTGAAGTTATTAAAGATCTGAAAATCAAAATCGTTGAACTCGTACAAGCAAATGCAACATCGGTAAAACTTATACAGACTTAAGACGAAGGAGAAAGGTTGAAAAAGGAAAACGAAACCCTAAAAGATGAACTTAACGAGTTCACGTGCCACTAATCATGTTCAGCCTGATTTGTCTCTTCTCTATTCTTAGCTGTGAATGTACATGTAGCCATGCAGGCTTTGTTGGACAAGATGTATTTTTTGTGAATATGGGCTAAATACCCATGTGAGCGGAGCACAAATCGACTGGGGTCCTTATAGGGGTCTTCCAGGGGACAAAGGCCCCGGAAGCTAACTGATTTTGGCTATTTTGACACCTTCTGAAAGGCTACTATACAAAGTTATTGATATTTCATTTAATTATCAAGACATTTCCTTCATATATAATGTCACCTCAGGTCAACCTCCCCCCCCCCCCAAAAAAAAAAAAAAAAAAAAAATCAAATTCACACCACAGATTTTGAGGTAAAAATCCTGAATTCCTGAAAAATCAGGAAGATTCTCATGCCTGACTGCTGCAATTGCTCATGGCCACCAGGCTTCATAAAAAAATGTGAACCCTTAGAAATGCGTTTATTATCCCAATTGACAATGTATTTATTACCCACAGAGAAAAAAAGTTTGAATGAATGCATCATTGGTTTTAAAGGAAGAACATTTGTGAACCAATACAATTATACAACCCCAAGTGTAATATCAATTTTTCTATTTCAAATCTAAACAGACAAATGCTACGAATGAGTCACAGAACATCTGAATTTAGGAGCCACCCGCAAACAAAGTGGAGATTCTGCAGGAATTTCATAACTTCATACGGCGTAACGCAGTGCGCGGGGCTAGCCGTAAGCAAAAGGCAAAACCGCTCGGAAAATGGGATCTTGCGTCCATCGCGAATATGGATCAAACTTGTTTTGTTTGACAATGCACCGAAACAAGATATCAAAGTGTCACTTCAAAAGTTCAAGCATCACCAATCTTGATTGTATGTTTGTGGAGATGAAAAAGTTGAAGCCAAATTGAGAAACATTCTTTGGGATGTGTACCTAGAGTTAATTGCAGAAGACACTTAATTACTGAAGCTGATGGACCCAGTGTTATCCCATTTGGAAGAAGTTGTTACAGAGAAGATGCCAAGGCGATGACAACGACAGAAACTATCTGGTCAGATCCCAGTTTTGCAAAACATGCCTGGGCCACCATATGAAGAGAGCGCTGTTGACACTGGCCGTATTACAAGTTTAATTGGTCCTGAACAACCTGAATACCCTAATATAAGGCAATCGAAGAGAACATGAACATGGGTAGATTTTGTGTACAGATAAGTTTGTCAAAACAGAATAAAGCACAAATTGGGGCACAAATATTTGATAGCAAGCCAACTATTTAATGGAGATAGCACAAATTTGATAAGTGACTTGTGTGTACTGAAGAGTGCAAATATTTATAAGTCTGGTTTCCACTGAAAATACCATAAATTTATAAGTTCTATAACCAAACATGCTACTTACTGAAGATAACAGAAATTTGATAAATGTGAAAGTATATGTAAGTTTTGACGACATCCGGAGGAAATCTACTTATAGCAGAACTTGGTAGATCAGTTGACAAGAAACTGCCTTGATAAACAACAAGCAAATTACTTGAAATTTAAACAAATGCAAAAAAGTCTTATTGGTTAACTCAAATGACTAATAATTTTTTTACATGTTACTATTTTTTGGGACACTGGGTATATCTGTACCCTGAATATCACATTATCTGAGAAATAGTACACCAGTTGTTAAAAACCAATAGAATTTTTAAGTGTAACTGAATAACTTAAGTAATTGTACTTGTTATTTCAGTAAGGAGCATTGAAGACCATATCTAGACAAGACAGGCATAGCGTACACAGAAGACCACTGCCATCATCACAGGTGACATCGAATGAGAGAAAAGGCAAGGCAAGAAAAATAGATACATAGAATAACTTAAATATTTGTCAGCTAATACAGATATTCTTGAACTTTGTGATATTCTTGTTTATCCCATCAACCCAAATTTACCCGCCAGTCGAGCAGATATAACTTTCTATCATTACTTGCCCGACACCAAAATTACCTGTCATTGGCTGTCGGGCGGGTGCTAATGTCCAGCCCAATCCTAGCTCTCCATTGGGATAAATCGCAACTCATGATGGTAAAATGGGGTTTATTTCCGAGCTGAAATTTAGTATGTGTAAGTCACCATGTTGGCAACAGTGCCAAAAAGATAAATTATGGAACATCGCAAAACATGCTGTAGCATTTGGAAGTAGTATCTTAAAAAATATAGGGGGTGGTATCTGGGCACCTTTAGCTGTCCTAGCTCATGATGATGCATTAACATACCGGGAATATATTCTGAAGGTGGAAGGAAAATGGATTTTTACACTAAGATGTGTTGGCGTTTGTTGGTGTGTTCGATTACATTGAACTACGTATTAGGCAGCGGCCGTGTGTTGGCCAGTATTCTACCTGGAACAATGGCGTATTTGTAGTGGTTTATCTACCCCACGAGCCATCCTAGTATTGTAGACTTTTGTATGCCCTCTACAGTAATTTCAACGCCGTTTCTGTCTACACCTTTTGTCCGGCTTTGTCATTACTTGATGGAAACATTGAACTGAACCCTGGACCAACAAATGAGGACATACTGAAGTCTATTGAAGCCATGGGAAAAACTATGGTATGGATGCTACAGTCAGCTGACTAGGATGCTACTTCATTGATCATATATCAGAAATAAAGAGACAATACCATCAGAGGATTTCCATGACAAAATAATCAGAAGCCCTGATGAATCCTGGACATTTCATACACATTCACTTTCATTCCGAGACAGATCATACTAGTATTTTAAGGGTATCTAGGTATTTTAGGGCATTAAAATCAGGTAAGCACCAATGGGTGGGGGCTTCGCAACTTGGATGAGAATCAAAGTGATTGTAACTAATTAAACTTCAGGCAAAATAAATTGATCGTTTTGGATTTACGGATTGTATCAATCATATAGATAAAAATAATTAATGAAATATAAAATTTCAAAGTTTAAATTAAGTTTAAAGCAAATTCCTGATCATCATTTTGAATTTTATTTTAAACTTCTGAATACTTCTTAATAAATGCAGAAAATTATGTATAAAAATCATTCCTGAACAATACAATAATTCTCTTTAATATTGAATGATTAATTTAACACTCATAAGTTCTTTTTCAGCCTTTTTCACCTACAAAATGCAAAAAGATATGAATCCAGGGTATAAATACTGAACGGGTATGTCTGAAATAAGGGGAACACGAAAAACATCACCACAACATCAAAATTAATAAAGATGCTGATCACATATAATACCTATGCATAATAAATTATTAAATACAATTTTTAAAAATTCAGCTCTTCCTGACAGAGGAATCGTAAAAGACAGCGATTCAGGAGCAGATCCATCAAAGGCCATCAGGGCCCTTGTGAAACTTAACTTCAAACATGTTGAGCTGCTATACTCATCCCTCACTGGTGCAGTGTCAAAAGAAAATAAAGTAGGCAAAATCCAGCAATTGGATCCTGTCCAAGATATCCAGAGTAAGTGTAGTCCTCTTATTCCAATTTCACTATATTATACAGTCACAGGGGCGGATTTGCGGGGGAGGCACCCGGCTCGCGCCACCTCCACCTAGAATCTTGTGTATGAAATGTCCAGATTATGCCCTGACATGGATGCTTTTATTTTGGGAATCGCATTCACATACTTGCCAACATTTGAAAACTGGAAGGAGGAACAAATGGGCATATTTTTGTCCAAAAAGAGGAACATTTCCCATTTTCCTATACTTTACTATAGGGTGAGTTTTACAAAAAGAGGAACGGATTGGTAAAAATTACCTTTTTCTTTTGCCAAAAACAGAACCGTTCCTCTTAAATAGGAACAGTTGGCAAGTATGCATTCAGTGGCTCTCTGAAAGGGCAAATCCATTATCATACAGGAAAGGGAAAGAATCTAACAATCAATATGTTTGCCTAGAATGATCAACTTGGACAAGGAGCATATCAAAATCTTATCGGCCTCTACTGTTTTACTGGATGTGATGCCATGAGTGGGTTCAGAGAAAAAGGAAAAGATCAGTCAAACTTAATCTACATGATATCGCAAAGTACCTCATTATAGCAAGCATAGGCAGCAACTTTGACCTTAGTTAGGAACAAATCAACTAGGCCAAAGAATTTGTGTGTGACCTGTATGGACAACAACACTACTGAAGTTAACCTTTCAAGGTAATGTCAAGTTTTTTTTTCATTTAATCAGCTTTTTTTGTTTCCACTCCTTTGTTTCAACAGAGTAAATGTACCGAAGAGAGGACAGTCATTAAGTGTTTGCATACATTGTTACAGAACTGTGATAA
>JXSR01S073156.1:61566-71746 GCA_000969725.1 Ophiothrix spiculata
TGCCGGAGGACCAAATGGAGTCCACGAATGCTGCTGAGAACAAACATGATGAGCTTGATATGACTGGGGACAAGATTGGGTTTATGAGTGCTGCCGAGAGTAAACACATCATCCTGCAATACCGTCATCAAATAACAAAGGTGGGAAGGTAGATGGTGACACCATATTCAAGACTGGACTGATCTTCCTCCAGCACCTGATGGTGTGACGGAATTTGTGTACTGTCATTGCAAAAAGACTGACAGATGTACATTCATCTTACATCTTAAGAATCTTAGAGACCAATGGCTTTTGAAAAGATCATCTCAAACAAAAGATATCGGAAAATCTGCCAAATGTTGAATTCAGAAGTGCCCAGAAGTGAGTGTCACAGATCCGAATGACACTAGTGTAAAATTTTACACTGGACTGAGCAAGACCATGTTTTGGAATTTCCTTAACTCACTACTAATGTGCGTCACCTGTGTAGGCCTACCCAGGTTTAGACTGGCTGTCCATGACCAGATTCTGTTGGTTCTGATGAGGTTACGCTAAGGTCTCATGCTCACTGACCTGAGTGCCAGATTCTGTGTGTCCAGGACGACAGCATGTGATATTTTTGCAGCATGGTTGCCGCTTATGGCTAATTACATGAGAGACAATTTGATCATTTGGCCTTCCCGACATACAATCGTATTCGACCATCTAGTTTTCTTACATCACACACCAAAGGCAACATGTATCATAGACTGCACCGAGATATTTATCCAACGCCCCAAGAACTTGAAGCAATGTGCTCAGACATATTCAAATTATAAACATCACAACACCTATAAAGCTTTATACTGCATAGCTCCTAATGGCTGGGTTTCTTACGTTTCAAAAACTTTTTGGTGGAAGAGCTAATGACACATTTCCAAGAACAGTGGATTTGGCGACCAACTTCTTCCGGGAGACGAGGTACTGGCAGACAGAGGCTTCACTATTGCTGACATTCTGCCTGAAGGTGTCAAACTAACTATCCCAGAATTCACTAAGGGCCACAAAGACAGGCGATTGCCGGAAGAGTTTGTTACCAACACACGTAGAATTGCCAATGTCCGCATACATGTGGAAAGGGAAATTAGGAGACTTAAATGCTTCAAAATACTAAGCAATGTCGTACCAAACAAGGTCAAGAATGTTGATGACATTTTAGTTGTTTGCGCTGGCCTGTGTGTAACTTACACTGCTGAGATTTTAGAAAGAATTGATAAACTATTTGACTCATGCAATTCAAGAACACTCTATCAAAAAAGAATAAATTAGAGCAGTTAAACTATTTTGAAAGGACTGTATTAGTTGGATTAAGGAATGGAAGATAAAGAATGGTTCAACCTCCAGAATAGTATGTTTTAATGAATGGGTGATTACGCTCTACAGCAACCCAGACAGATCAGTGCCCAGAAGTGAGTGTCACAGATCTGAAAGACACTCGTGTAAAATTTTACACTGGACTGAGCAAGACCGAGTTTTGGAATTTCCTTAACTCACTACTAATGTGCGTGACCTGTGTACCCATAGACTGGCCGTCCATGACCACATTCTGTTGGTTCTGATGAGGTTACGCTTAGGTCTCATGTTCAACGTGCCAGATTCCGTGTGTCCAGGACGACAGCATGTGATATTTTTGCAGCATGGTTGCTGCTTATGGCTAACTACATGAGAGACAATTTGATCATTTGGCCTTCCCGAGATACACTTAATTGTATTCGACCATCTAGTTTTCTTACATTGCACCCGAAGGCAACATGTATCATAGACTGCACCGAGATATTTATCCAACGCCCCAAGAACTTGAAGCAATGTGCTCAGACATATTCAAATTATAAACATCACAACACCTATAAAGCTTTATACTGCATAGCTCCTAATGGCTGGGTTTCTTACGTTTCAAAAACTTTTTGGTGGAAGAGCTAATGACACATTTATTTCCGTGGAACAGTGGATTTGGCGACCAACTTCTTCCGGGAGACGAGGTACTGGCAGACAGAGGCTTCACTATTGCTGACATTCTGCCTGAAGGTGTCAAACTAACTATCCCAGAATTTACCAAGGGCCACAAAGACAGGCGATTGTCGAAAGAGAAGATATCCTCGGCCTAATCATAAACATTGCCATCTTATGACGATGACAATACAATAACACAGTGAAAAGGTTCAAATTCATCCATGATCGTAGTTAGAGTAAATGACAAAACTTTTTTTGATGAAATATAACTATTTTTCACAGAAGATCTGGATATTATAAATGATAATTTTACAAGTAAAATTGGCAAAAATAGGAAAAAAATAAGTCTGCTAAAAATATGGATAGGATTTTACATGTATTTACAATAATTTCCTGAAAATTTTCATAAATGTAGGGGTGGTAAATATGGGACATTACTAGTACGGTAATGGTCAGGTACTACTAATCACTTGGTATGTAAGTACTTTTCCAATATTTTTTGATTAACGATGTGTATTACAGCCATTTGGTACATCATAACAAAATTAAGGTGACATTGCATGTACAATAACCCCCTTGACTCATTCCCCCTCCCACACACACTATATGAAAATATTAACACAAACTTTAATCTTAAGCCTAGAGACAAATCGCAAAAATAATACTTTATGCAAATGATATGCTAAACTGTATGCAAACCATGCGTGTGGTTTTAATATCAGTGGAGTTCAGCAAGATCGGCAATATCATTCGGTAAGAATCCAAATAACTCAATTATATACCCACGCAGGGATAAAAATTGTAGCCAGTCTGGCATTCCCTCAACCCCAACAAAATTATACTATCTTTCTGATAATTCACTTATCGATACAAGCCATCATAATCCGTAAGTCTTTAGTAGTGCATCAGGCGATGGCTCTCTTCCACGGAACATTTTGAAGACTTGGTTTGGATGTGTGCCTCCTCCTAGTGATAGTACTGTATCATGGAATCTGGAATAAAATGGAAGAAAACACAATATGTCAGAGCATTTTATATTATGATTGCAGTAATTTGAGCCGTGCAAAAATTATTTTCCATTGCACGGCATGAAACAAACCTGAGTGATATCATGATATCTTCAGGCATTCAATATTTGTATACTATATAATACATAGTGGGATATTGTGTGATTGGGGGGGAGGGAGTCTATTGCACTCGGAACTTTTTGAAGACTTGGTTTGGATGTGTGCCTCCTCCTAATCTATGATAGTACTGTGTCATGGAACCTGGAATAAAATGGCAAAAAACCCCACATATGTCAGAGCATTCTATAGTGGGATGTTGTGTGATGCGGGGGTCTGTTGCACTTGGATCATTTTAAAGACTGGGTTTGGATGTCTGCCTCCTAAAAATAGTAGTGTGTCATGGAACTTGGAATAAAATGGCAAAAAAACAAAAACAACCCAACATGTTACAGCATTCTATAAAATAGATAGTGGGATGTTGTGTGATTAAGGGGGGTCTATTGCACATGGAATATTTTGAAGACTTTGTTTGGATGTGTGCCTCCTCCTAATGATAGCACTGTGTCATGGAATCTGAAATAAAATGAAAAAACATAACAAGTCAAACATTCCATTCTATAGTGGGATGTTGTGTGATGCGGGGGTCTGTTGCACTCGAAACATTTTGGAGACTTGATTTGGATGTATGAATTCCGGATAAATGCCGCCTCCTAGTGATAGTATTGTATCATGAAATCTGGAATAAAATGGCAACCCCCAACATGTTCTATATAATAGATAATGGGGGTGGGGGGAGGAGAGTCAGTTTCACTCAAATCATTTTGAAGACTTGTACTGTATCATGGAATCTGGGGAAAATGACAGATAACGTCATGATAAATTATTCGACAAAATACACAAAGCTGAAAGTATACTTGGAATAGAATACAGTAATCTTAACCCCGTTTTTACCTAATATTATACTTTTCTCCTTAGAATGAAAATGATTTATACATAAAATTGGGACTTTTGAAATGGTCAATTTTGCTTCAATTGAAAAAAAAACCCTTTTAATTAAATGGAATGCAACCATTAAAATAGAAATTTGAGCTGGCTTTAAGAGTTCAAAAATCAACTTTACTGCTGGATCTTTATTTAATGCACTCACTGATCTCCCTGTAACAATGTTGCAAACTACTGTTGTTAATCTCAAAATCAAAATGTTGTGACCCGAGAATTTGCTTCGGGAATAACAATCTTTGATTTCAGATCATCATGAACTTACAATTTTACTTTTGATTGAGTATTACTGTGGAAATTATTCTAACTATCCTATATGTAAATAGTGAGGGTAGGGTTTGGGCATAGTTCAGATCACTAAAAATTGTGGCCATTATATTAAATAAAATAACTTAATGGAAATTGATTAATCCATGATCCAGAATAAGAATGAAGCAATCTACATGGAGTGCAGGTCCAGATGCATACAAAATTGCGCATCTCCGAGATCCAGATCCAAGATCCGTAACTCCATAGACCGTTTACAGATACACATGTACGTAGAGCACTGTACTACAGCAGATCCGGATCTGACGCCTGTGTAACCAGTCTACTGCAAAGTGGTTTATGGAGATGTGCATTCATCTGGATTCTGTATGTATAGGCAAAATAAAAAATTATTGGACTATTCAAACAAAAATCCATGGCAGGGATTACATTCACAAACAATGGGCCTGGCACTCTGGATTTTTGTTTATACTGTCCAATAAATTATTGTTTGTCCTATAGAATTCTTCACTATTGATGTATCAAATAAAAAACCTTAAAATTCACACGCCAATATGTAAGCTTACCTCTTTCCAACTTGTGCTATTTGTTCCCTGTTGTCCAGGCCTACTTCTTCAAAAGCACTGAATGCATCTGCGGCCATTACCTGTATAAAAAGCAAAATGCATACTGTTCATTTAGGTATTCAAACACGCCACAGAGTTGTTCATTGCGAATCAACAACGATGCATCCATGCGTCTGCATATTTTTATCGCGCGAGGGTGGCTTAAGCCACCCGAGCGTGATAAAAATACGCCGACGCATCGGATGCAGAGTTCTTGATTCGCAATGAACAACTCTGTGGCGTGTTCGAATACCTTTCAACAACGAAAATCTTCGAAAATGTATGAATTAAATTCTAAATGCTTTCAATTTACCAGATAATAATCCTACTCACATCTTCATTAAAATATATAGCATATCTGAAGCAAAGCGTTAATTTGTGAATGTTTGCTGCTTTGACGTTATCAATTTTTCCAAAGCACCAGACTTTTTGCACGTACTATAAGTGCTCGACGCGCGATGATCAGAACAACGGTATGCTCCTGTATAAAGAGATACAGTGAGTTGTTGAAAATATGTGGGCTGCTCTGGCAAAATGAGAGCAAAGTCGCAAATCTACATTTTGTATAAATGGCATCTGAAGTAAAAATAGGGTGAGTCAAATTTCGGTTTTTTGACATAAAACTCATTCATGCATAAGTGTTTACCTGTACCTAAAGTTTTGATGGCCAACTTTGTTGGGAACTGCAATTATTCATGGTTAATTGTTTACATGTTGCTATTATACACATTAGTAATCAGTATCTTTGAAATTGATTTGCAGCTCATTTTTATTGCAATATATTCAGTGGACTGCTTTGGATTTCGATCTCTAAATGAAGAATGGAGAAAGAAAGTGTGACATTGCGACTTTCCTCTCATTTTGCCAGAGCACCCCTCATATTATAAATGGTGGCATTATAACTATTATCTCTATAAAATGACACGCTTATCGTGAACATACTTTGAACTGGCAGAGCAAGCTGGTATCTTGAAACTTCAAGCAAAAATGTATAAAAGGAGACAAAAATAGTAAGCCGCCAGGTTGGTGTTAGGGTTAAAGGGGCATTGGACAAAATTTCGAAATTTTATTTGTGGATGATTTACACTTCATATATTAAAAAAATTCGAAATTTTATTTGTGGATGATTTACACTTCATATATTAAAAAATCACACTCAAAACTTTATTTGCTTGTTAATCTTGGGTATGAGGCTTTTAATACTCTAAACGTATTTATTGATGCAATATATCAATAAAGAGCCAAAGATTTGCTATAGGCAAAGCAAAAATTAATTGGACAATGTAAACAATTATCCAGGGTAGGGGCTGTATTTGCAAACAATTGGACCCTGCACTCTGGATTCTTGTTTTTCCTTTGGTCCCCTTACCTCGGCCCATTTGTAGGAGTAGTAACCAGCCGCATATGATGATGAAAAGATATGCCTAAATGAGCATGGGAATCTATCTTCTGCTAGGGGCTGTAGTACTGTGTATTCTGAGGCAGCTTTCTTCATTACATCAAGCCATGGATCAGAACTGAGGAGAAATAGGATCAAACACATGGATACAGGTTGTCAAGTGAGGGTAAGAAAGTCGTATCTGCAATAGCTGATATTTTTCATAATATTCCATTGCACTCTGTATGATGTCCAATCCTGGGTCAGTGGCTACCTGAAGAAAATTCTCATCTCAGATCTGCAATAGCTGCAATTTTTCAAAAATTTACATTGCACACTATATGATGTCCAGTCTTGAGTCAGAGGGTCTTGAAATGTTCAGTCACCTGAAGAAAAGTTGTATCTGCAATAGCTGCCATTTTTCATAAAATTTCCATTGCACACTGTATGATGTTCAGTCTTGGGTTAGTGGCTCTTGAAATGGTTCTTCAGGTGACAGTATCACCTGAAGAACCATTTCAAGAGCCTTCTTCAGGTGACAGTAGAACCATTCCAAGAGCCACTGACATTTTTTCCAGTAATTATTGCTTGCTGAACGGCAAAGCAGCAGATGGATTGTGATCAACCTACTATGCGAATTGATAGGTGACTGGATCTTTGCGATCGTAGCAGGCAACACTCAACAAGGATGGAGAATACGAACTGTTGACCATCTACGGTGATCTGCTGTCACATGACCGCCCTACTGGGGGGTCATGTGACTAGGAGGGATTCACACACACACTGAATGAAGGGATTACGAGGATCCTGCAAGCTACGGGCTACTTACAACTATGACTCCAAAAAGGTATCTATCTCAATTTTTTAATTTAATAAATAACCATTTTGCCATACAAGTTTAGTAATAATGAGTTTTGAGGAAATGCATCATACCTTGTATGTAATTCCATATCTAAAGCTGAAAAGTATAACTGTCTCAACATCGAAGATCCTGCCATGTACTTGCGAGCTGTAGAGTGAAAAAAAAATTGTTCTGATGAAAGGCCCACGGTTCCCATTACTTCAACTTAGGCCAAAAAAAATAAATTGTTTGTTTGCCCTCCAGTGGAAAAATTAAAATTTTGGGTTGGTCGGCCAGTTGATCTTTTTTTTTTCCTTTTTACTCTTCACATACAAACATATTTTTTTTGGCCTTATTTCAAACCAACCGAGATTCTAACCTTTGAAATATAGGGTAAAATCAAAACAATTTCAGGTAGTCTTGATGAAATTGACGTCAATTAGGAAATCTGTCCGGAAAACAAGCAAGTTTTCTCATTGGAATTTTCTGATAAATATTTCAATTATGATGTCAATCTGTTCTAATAAGGGCTAACTCCCAAAAAGGTTATCACCCTAACACAACATTTGATTCATATATTCATTCATATATTTTACGCCTGTCGGGAAAAAAAATACAGTTTTAAGGCAAAAAGCCAGAAGAGGTCCAGAAACACTCATGGTAATCTTTGAAGGGGAAAGTGTTGAGTTTACATTTAAACCAGTTGGTATTCATAGATGAAACAGCATTCCTAAAGTCGGCGTCACAATTCTTCAAATGATGTAAATAAACATCCAGAGTGCAGGGCCAATTGTTTACGAACGCAAACGTACCCTGCAATTGGTGGACACGTGACTGATTTTGTCAGAGGGATTCTGGCAGAGACTTTAATCTCAGACAGCAAAGCATTACAGATTCTTGGTCCAGAAACAGCAACTAAATCACACGATTTACAGGGGAGATACCGGACTTTGTATACCGGCCCATGTAATGGCATCGTCAGCCATGGAGCTCAAATTGGGGGTATTAAAGACAAACCGTGCAACTTATACTTTACGCGAATGGTACACCGATCTGCACACAAGGAGTGTGTGTACATTTTCAATATTAGCAAATTATGACCAAAATGCGATGCATCATCGGCAAAACCCGAATACCCCCAATTTTGTTTCCATGGCGGAATAAAAATGGCTGCGAGTCTTGTATCTTCCCTGTAAATCTATCTATGAACTAGTTCCATCTCAAAACAGCAACATTTCATAGCTGAATAGACCATTCCTATAATTGACATACTCCCGCCATTGATGGGGTACATAATTGGACGGAGAATCGGAACTCAGAATGAGGCCAAGTTTGATATGACCCCATTTCTGATTCCCAGTCCGATTCTGTGTATTTACCCCATCAATGGCATAAGTATGTCAATTATAGGAATGGTCTATTGTCTGTCTTTTATTCTTTCCATTACCTTTGACAAGCTGCTGGAACAGATGATTTGGTAGATGCTCTCCTGTCTCATAGTGTCCACTCACTATATTAATGGTGTTGATATCGTACAACCAATTCTCCATAAACTGTGACGGTAATTCCACTGCATCCCATTCAATATTGTGGATACCAGCAGCTCCTGCATAAGGGACAGTAGTCAACATGTGTTGTAACCCATGACCAAACTGCAAGGACACAAAATGGAGAATAGAGATTAAAATAGTCAGTGCCTCATGACCAAATTCTTAATCATCTAATATTGAGAAAATAACTCTTCTATACTTCCAAAATGCCAATTCTTCAATTCAGGGAAGGTAACATCCATACTCCGGCAACTAATGGGTACTTTGACGGAGAATTGTACCAATCAAGCTAGTGAAGCGTACATATGTACATTTTGGTACAAAATGTAAGATTCGTTTGCGTTGCAGTCAAATAATTTTAGCATGCAACCAGAACACAGTAATGGGTCATTAAGCACTCGCACAGCTTCGGTCCAGGCCTAGTGCAATCTCACAAATTAGCTCAATTTTTAGAGTGCAAATAGACCTGTTACCTTGTACTTTATTTAATCTATGGTAACATACTTGACTGTAAAAATAGGAAATTAACAACTTTAAAAAAACCCTCAAAAACCTACAACTTACCAGATTTTGTTCAGTTGCACTTATACAACACAACAAACTGTTTTTTTGCCTTATTAATTAATATTATCTGGAACTTACTTCATGAAATAATGTTTCTGCTTCTCTGAAGGTCATCAGCGAGGGTTTGTCTTTCAACGGTGGAGTCTGATTACATATGAGATAGGCCACTGGTTTCTTGTTAAGTAAGCGACTTTTTCCTGCATTAATAAAAACATGTGTACAGATATAATAGACTCACCAGGTATACACTGTATGCAGCGCCCCAAGAAGGGGCATTTGCACAGGGGACCAACGGCTTAACGTGACTAACAAGGATGTACAGCTATGAATAAATATTGAATAAAATTTGGCAGGAAATAATATTTGCAGCTTTTGTTCACTATCAAACTGGTTTTAAATCAACATTAAAACTCTTAAGAGCGCCAAGCGCAGCCATTTAAAAAAAATTGAGTGTTTTGGGGGTATTCATAATAGCTTCCTTTTGTTGAATTTCATTTGAGGTTTCAATCAGAATAGATTTTGAACCAAACATATACCATTTTAAGTCATTGTGCACTTATTGTCAACTCTCCTATCTCTTCAACACAGGCCGGCAAACAATGCACCGTGACCTCACGCACGTGTGTTGTAGGTATATGAGGATTTCTTTCTCACCGTGCCATTTCAAAATTACTTTATTAAATAAGGTCATACTTTCGCAAAACTGTCAGGAATATATTCAACATTATTCATGTATTTTTTCAAGCTATTTGTGGTTATAATGATGCGCGCTGCCTGTTATTTCTGATACAGCATCTGAGCAGCCCATCGCTAATGTCTACGGAGATCGCCATGCTTAATTTTCTCTATCTGTACCGTATGATACCACTATATTCATGAGGTTGTTTCTTAAAAACTAAACAAGCTAGACACGCCATACTTGCTGTCAATCAAGAATGATACCTCCTTATATGGCATGCCAAATCTCATTTTAATAGTCCCCTCGGAAGGTACGCGACTGA
>JXSR01S073156.1:72795-85232 GCA_000969725.1 Ophiothrix spiculata
TTCTTGTCAATTTACTTTCAGGCAGCATTTCATTTTTACCTCATGAATAATTAATGTGGTGCAACTTGCACCATTTGGCACTCAGAGGGTTAATGTCAAAAATCAATCATGTTTATTTTTATTTTTTTTTAAATCATACATTAATTTTTATCTAGTGCAATAGTTTTTATTATAGAAAATGATTTTTATTCAGAGTTGGTTGTGAAATTTTATGATTTTGACCCGTCCTCTTTACCTTGGCATTCATTCATCCAGGCGCCCCCATTCTTTTCAGCTGGCCGGGAGTATGGATCCAAGAAGAAAGAAGCTATATCTTCTCCTGTAAACAAACAATTGAACTTCAATCACTACATTTTATTATGTGTAAGATTTAGCTGTAAATAAAACAGGGTATTATCAAAGTAGATTTTTTTTTTTAGATTGAAGGAATTTTTGAACGGCCCTTCACAAAACATATGCATGTATCACTTACTGTATGTACTGGATGTCAAATATTTTTTAACCACTTCTAAACCAAATTTTACATTGTAAACCAACTATATATCTGAGGAGTGAGTTTTAAATATTCTTTATAGGCAAAATAAATATTTATTGGACAATTTCAACAAACATCGGGGTTGCATTTACAAAAAACGGGGTCCTGTTCTCTAGATTTTTATTTAAACTGTCCAATAAATTATTGTTCGGCCTATAATAAACAACACTGCTGACCGTCAGGTTCGAAAACAGTTCTTTTTTTTTTCAGGCCCTACACTAAGACATATATATATATATATAGGGAAAGAAATTGCTGGTGATTGCAAAAGAAAGTTTTTGAGAATATTCATAATCAAAATCATCATTGATTAAATTTCAAAACAATTAATAACATACAAATTATGAAGTACATTTAATCATGACCAAGAGAAATACAGTTGCCCATATGCCATGTCAATTGGTTCTGAACTGTTCAAATGTTCTTATTGGTTCAACATTTTTGAAACTTAGTTATACATTTTTTGACTGGCTCTAGCTTGTAAAGCTCTCATTACATTAGATTAAAAGCACATTTTACTGGTTTCCTCACTACCATTTCAAAAGTTCTGTTTCAGTCAGGAGTATTTGAAACTTGAATCCACTCCCTCTCGATGATTTTTGTTATATATCTCCCGGTTGTTATTTTTTCGCGCTGAAACTTTGCTTTTTTGTCTTCAAGTCTTGCGCTTGATTTAAGACCTTTTTAGTAAAAATCAGACCTTGGGTTATGATGCGACATTGCATTTAAGGTGTTTTTTCATGTTTTTGACACTATGTCACTTATGACATCATACAATGTATGTTTTAATGTATGAGGGTCGTAGTCATCCACTGGTACCACACACTTGTTTCAGCAATAGGTTCCCCCCCCCCCCGGGCTGTGAGATGGGTCTTTTAGGGTTAACACAGTTCCTTCAATTTCCAAACATGTAGGCTTGAAGCACATATAGCACAACAAGAAACTTTGCAATCTTTAAAAAAACCTGGTATTGCCTGGATGTTCAACATCTTCACAACTCTCAGACAATTCCGACATATATTCACCTTAAAGTCAACGGTTCATCCCTTCCTGTATGATAAATGACAAAAATACTGGTTCTCGGAACCACGCAATCCCCCTGGCCGACGCGATCAGAAAAAATATCAAGTTTAGGGAAATTTGACCTCACATGACCTTTGACCTTGGTGTGTGACCTTTGACCTCATCAACATATGAGAGTTCTTACATTATATCCATAAACCAAGTTTGGTTCCAATTAGTCTTCAACTTTTGAAATTAGGCCAAATTGACATTTTCAGCCTATTTCACAACTTAACCTCATGTGACCTTTGACCTTGGTATGTGACATTTGACCTCATCAACAAATCAGGGTTCTTGTATTTTATCCGTAAACCAAGTTTGGTTCCAATCGGATTTCAACTTTTCAAATTAGGCCACATTGGCATTTTTAGCCTATTTTACAACTTGACCTCATATGACCTCTGACCTTGGTGTGTGACACCTTTGACCTCATCAAAATATGAGGGTTCTTACATTATATCCATAAACCAAGTTTGGTCCCAATCGGACTTCAACTTTTCAAATTAGGCCAAATTTGCAATTTCAGCCTATTTTACAACTTGACCTCATATGACCTTAGACCTTTGTATGTGACCTCTGACCTCATCAACATATCAGGCTTCTTATACTAAATCCGTAAACCAAGTTTGGTATAAAATTGGATTCTATGAGCCCAATACACAAATTTATTGGTCAAGCTATGAGTTGAAAAAAATATTGGGCGAGACGAAGTCGAGCCCAATATTTTTCAACTCATAGCGAGACCAATAAATTTGTGTATTGGACGAATTCAAGAATCTAATTTTATCATTATTAATGCTTTTAGAATCTTGTGTCCTATATCACTATACACATTACGCATAAACAACATTTTCCCTGGCCTTATGTACACACACGTAGACGTACGCTTAAAAAAACTAACCTTATTTTTGGATGAGGATCCTGCCGTGGATTTTGGAGAGTCTAGACTAACATCGATAGTCCCTACATGATTATCTTAAAACTTAAATTATTATTCTTATAAATATCTACCTGAAATTTACATCATTTATATGAGTCGAGTTGTCAGTTGTAGAAGTATTCAATGACATGGCAAAGCAATGCCGATGGCAGCTCTAGCTGATGCTGGCGATGAAGACCTGGCCTTGATGTTATTCAACCAATGGTTATTAAACAACATAATACATCCAGGGTTGATTTTATTAAAAACCATGACAAGCCCAGATATAAAATGCTATGACATATACATTGTTGCTTTTTAGGCTGTCTTTTGTGTGTCTTGTCCGTTCGATCTCTGCATTGAGTTATACAGCGGCAAAAATGGCCACCATCTCTGGCATTCCATCGCTAGATTTGGGTCAAATTTAATCATCTGTTGCAAAATAACATTCTGAGTAGTGATTTTTCATCTCCAATGTTTAATATTCTTCAAATAAAACGTCAATTTTTTTGCTTGAAAGTCCAAAACTGATGAAATTGACTCGAGTGAGAAGCAACAGCGCGACATTTGTTGTCTCTTTTAGCTTCCGCTAGATCGCGACCCTTGACACTGCTGCTAGCCTCAATGCATAAATCCAGGTGGCGCTATTGCACCATTTCGTACAGTGAACACAGCGTGCATAAGATGATCGGGTACACGAATTTAGGGCCCAAAGTGTGGAAATATTTGGATCGTCTTGGAATCCAAAGTTTTGATGGATTGTAAATAATGATGAAAAGTGTTGTTTTTATTGGTTTCACAACATGTGTATAGTGATATAGGGCGGAAGATTCTAATAGCATAATAATGGTTCCAATCGCAAATTGGCATTTTCAGCCTACTTTACAACTTGACCTCATATGACCTTTGACCTTGGTATGTGACCTTTGACCTCACCCACAAATGAGGGGTCCCAGGTTGCACCAATGACCCAAGTTTGGTTGAAATCCATCAAAGTATGCAGAAGTTATAGGCAAATGTCAACCCTTTTCACAACAACAACACCAACAACGACATCCACTACTATGCTATATTCCCCCTTCTACTTTTCAAGCCAGGGGGGATAAAATCCCCCTTCTACTTTTCAAGCCAGGGGGATAAAAATGTGTGTCTGAAACATGTGAATCTCATTGTGTATTTTCTCACTGCACTAAGTGTATATTTTTGAAATTTAATCTCTCACCTTGATTATTTAGAATATCAAAAAATTTGACATCTTCATGCCATGTCTCCGCTGCCCCGTCTGCTGGCTACAATTAAGATAATAAAAAATGTAAATATGTGTAAAAAATGTATAAAACAGTCACATATCTTACTATGAGCAATGTGTGAACTCATTAATTTTGTTGACCCAATGTCATTTTAAAACAAACAAAACTTTAAAAATAGATTTAACTACTTCTTTGAATCCCCATGGTTTTATCTAATCTAACACTTTCTTTTCTCTGTATTCTAAATCAAAATTTGTTTTTCATATTGGGGAAGCAAGTTAGCGTAGCGGTACTTTCCTCGCTTTGCACCATTGAGTTTCGGGTGTCCTAGGTTTGATTTTTGGCTCCAGCGCTGTATGTGCATTTAGTTTACAGTCCATACTCGTTTTTGTAGGTTTTTCTTCGCGTACTCTGGTCTTCCTCCTGTATCGAAAACTGTCACTAGATTTGTCCATCTGAGTCTGCCCCACCCAGTATGGGAAGCTGCACAAAGGGTGAATATTACAACTGAAGTACCGACAGAATATGCTCTACGGAAGCACTTCAAAGTGAAGTGAAATGGTTGTGATGACCTACCCACAGCAAATCATGAGTGCTTTGTATCCTATTCGGTTAAAAGGCGCTGTAAAAATGCCATTATAATTATTATCTATTACTATTATTAAATGTTTTATTTCTGCGATTATCAGAGTAACTCGAAATCACAGATGTAAACACTATAATATATATATTACCTAATATTTGCATGATACCTCTGAAAATGTTTTATCCCATAGCTGTCATGCGGTTTTGTGCAAATAGCCAAACTTTCTTTTTCCAATTTTTTATGTGTTGTATTTAAGGTCATCAACTGCTAATAACAACAAAAAATTTGTGCTGCAAATAGTCCGCAGAGATGATGTCCACTGTTTTGCCAGCGACAACCTCAAGTGCTATTGCTGGGCTAATAATCTTCTTCTAAAAAATCCAAATAAGCTTACTTATTCCTAAAGCCTAAAAAAGTTCTAAATTTAGGAATTCATGATTGTTGACAATTAAAAAACAATCTGTGCAATTTTAACTCTCTGCTAAAGGCTGACATTTTTACATTCAAGTATGAATTTCTCATAACCTACCTTTATATGGACACCAAACAAAAATGATGTCAGATTGAACATGCCTTCCAAAACTTTGGGAAGTGGAAAATACGGCCGTAAGTCTTCATCATTAAATCTGCAATATAAACAAAATACCGTTTAAATTCAGAATTATAGCGCTGATGGGTATCACTGAAATTATTCGGAACAAATATGTAACTGCTGTTGCAAAGTATTCTTTTAATAATAATACACAAAATGACCTCTACTGTGATACCAGATCTTTCAGTATCCAACTCAGCAAATTTTCACATTCTAAGGACTCACACCACCAAATACGAGGGGGTATCAAAAAGTTTTAAAGATCACCCATAAGGAAAAGAGTTATGTCGATGAACTTTTGTCAGGACAGTCATTTGTCCTTGTGTACATTATGGTGCAAAAATGATATCAATGGCATTTATACTTTCTAAACAGGTGTTGATAGATGTCAACATCCTCCCTCCGCTAACCAGATAAACTGCATGGAGAAATCAAGGAAATGTTGCGTGATTAAATTCCAGCATTTGAAGGGTTACAGCCCAGTTATTCTATGATGACACACCCAAAATTTAAAAGTTTGATACCATAGTAGAGGTTAGGATCTCCTCTTTCCATTTATACCCAAATTAAGGAAATCGGTCAAAAATTGCGTCACAGTGACGTAATAAAGCATGGTCGACCGGAAGATGTTGATTTTTAGCACAATACAATGTGTATTGTTTGGCTAAAAGTGGACCACTAAGTCTGAGGACAGTCAGTTTTAAGTGGGAGAAATATGTTACTTTGCACAGTGGCTATGTAGAGATGACTCAAGGGGTCACATAATAAAATTAAGTTCCTGGCTGTATTTCTTCTCGGTGATATTTAAAACTTTTTGATACCCCTCGTAGATCGCCTATTCATTCCTATGCAAAACAGCCTCCAGATCATGCCGGATATCTTGGCTATAAAGCGACTGCTTGCTTCAACTCTTGCATTTCTTTTGAAATTATGATCTAGACGAGCTCACAAGGTGACAAAATATGCATGGTATCCGTGTAAATTTTTGGCTAGGGTGCCTCGAACAATGGACATGCTCAAAACTTAATTTTCTCCAACTCGCTAAGAAATTTCCCAAGACACTAAAAATCAGATCTCAAATTTCTGAAAAACAGCAAAATTATGGTAATCGCAAACAAGTCTGACTACACTGGTACCACACAACATGATTAGAAAGAAATTTCACCCGAAACAGTTGTTCCCGCCAGTTTTGAAGCTTTTACTTTATTGAGTGCAATACAACACATGCGCCAGCATTGCTCTGTACTTGCCAAAATCATTTATTTAGTGGCGTGTGTCCTTAAGTACTGCTCCTCACTTCTAAAAACAGAAATTTGAAATACTATGTTTCAACTATCAATTCTAATTAATCTATTTTCTTGGTGGATTAACTCAACATTTGATCAGATTTTTTCCTGCAAAATCAAGCTGATGTCAATAAAATAAAATAACTGATTCATGTTACACTTGTTTTTATACACACATACTGAGAGATCATTTCCATACATTCAAAATGACATTTTTTTGACAAAAATGCAAATAAATGTTAAAATATCTCAAAGTTTTATGAATTGTTGTATCCTTACTTGAATAACTGTTCCCGTTGCCTTTCTGACCAGAATGCAGTATCCCACAGCTGTAGATCCTCTCTAAAACCGTTGGCCGCAGCAAATGATTTCAGTTCGGAGAGTTCTCTACAATTTAAACCAGAAAATCAAATTATGCAGCAGAAAAAAAATGGTTACACAATATGTGATTGCCAAGCCCATATGAGCCCTAAATGCAGCAAACTTCATTTTGCGCTACGGGTGAAAATACATTTCAAGGTCGAAATTTGCCGAAATTGATTTTTTGACAGATTCTCAATACTTGTGCTTACTTCAAAACACTAGCAAAGTTTCACTTCAAGACAATGATCAGAAATAAGAAATATGTCTGTATTTTTGAAGACTAGCAATATCTGGGGTCCATCTTAGTTTTGTAACTGAAGCCAAAATTCTAGGCAAATCTGGAACAGCTCCAACGGCGTGCATGCAGAATCATCTTTGGCCATAGGTACACATCCTACACTGAAGCAGTTAAGACATGTGGCCTTGAGGTAATGTCAGATAGAAGAGAAGATCATTGTCGCAGGTTTGCTGAAGGGCTTTCCATATCAGAGCGTACAAAAGACCTTCTCCCTCTATCTAGAATGGAGACTCATGGACGCAGGTTCCGCAATGCACACAAAATCTCCCAGCTGCGCTGTAGAACTGCACGTTATCAGCTAAGCCCTATGTATATATATAGTCTGCTCAACTAATAGAATTTTGATTCTGCAGGCAAGCCCACGGTAGCAATTTTTGCCCCACTGCTCACTTTTTAACCTTTGATGGCAAGAGTATGAGCTTGTGGTTTTTTTAATTATTTAATTTAATTGTCATCATTTCCTTTTATCATTTTGAAAACAACGTAATGTGCAATATAGAATTCATGATATGTTATATTTGTATGTTAACATTTGAGTGTATATTTTTATAATATTTAATTGTTTTAAAATATTTATGTGTTATGTGATTTTATCTTGTAATTTGACCCGGGTCACAAATAGATGAAAGTTTTAATAAAACATGAAACAAGACAATCAACAGAAAATATAGGGCTTACTGATCTTTGAATGCATTTATCTCAGATAATTTACTTCCTGACAACCTTAGAAGCTTGAGCACATGCCTGACTGCAATAGAATAGAGTTCATTGTGGTATCATTTTAATCCTTATAATTTGATCTTTGCAAATATTGAAAAAAGTGAAAATGTCAAGAGGCTGCTGTTTTGGGATGGACAGTCATATAGATTTGAATAACAATGTAAAGTTATATCCATATGGCTTATTAACTATGATAAGACAACTAACTACTACTGAATAAACTGCTACTCATTAAACTCTATTCATACACTCTGCGTTAAGTACGAGTTGAAATTTTAAATCTGATTGGACAGTTGGTAACTTTTACGCATTCACTAATCTCGTCTAGTTGCACGCTGCGTATCGCGTTGTACAATTCCATGTACGCGTACGCGCAACATGCTCGCGCTTGTATGGCATGTTTCATTTTAAAAGAAAGGTAAATCTAAATTACAATGATAAACATGGCACGATGGATGGTTGTATTTTCTATGCTTTATTGAAATAGCAAACACATTTTAAAATAATTATGCCGTTTAAGTTTTTTGCAATTTTATTCTAATCATTGTCGTGTATAAATTACATTAATAACTGCTCTTTACTTGGCGCTCGGAAATTGTACAAAAATAATGCACCTTGTGCTGAAGTCGAAGTTGTCCACTCACTCGGCTGCGCCCCGTGAGTGCGGACAACTCCAACTTCAGCATGCGGTGCATTATTGTTGTACAATTTCACTCGCGTCAAGTAATACGCAGTTATTAATCTATAATTCAATAAGGCCAAAAAAATAAAATAAAATTGTTATATTGGCATAATGGACCGAACAAAAATAGGTTAGGTAGGGGTCTTTTTTTACAATCTACTTAATAGTGTTAACCAACTCTATACAGTGTGGCATATAATCAACGTTTGAAGTAAGAAAATAATTTTACTTGTCCGCCGGACAAGTAGCATATTTATTTTACTTGTCCGGACAAAAATCTGCTTGCCCATATTTTTTGTTCAATTTTTGTATGCAAAAATAGAACAAAAAAAAGTAGACCTACTACACAAATTTTGCACAGCTAGTAAAAGCTGCAACTGTTTATTAGAAGATAAATGTAGTTACAAGGTCCCCATTGCAAATAATTTGGGTCCCTGGTCCAACCCTGTAAATTGCGACCAAATTTTGGCTGATGCGACCATGCCGTCTTTTCGCAATCGCCATTTGCGACCAAGAAAAATACTTATTGGTCGCCAGAGGATTCCTGAAAACATCGACCTGAAAGCTTAAAAATGTCCTATAAGACTGCAGTCAGGCATGTGCTTAAGCTTACCGAATGTAATAATACAATAATGAAGTGATTTTGAATTTACTTTCAGTTGTTATTTATTTCCAATACCACAACATTCCATTCTACTTTCATTCCTTGCAATGTTTACATCATGCTTATGTTACGAACGAGTGTGCTAGCTTGCATGTATCGGACATATTTAATTAGGTAGGTCAACTTATCAATGACGTAATTTGACCCGTACATGCACAACACTGAATGACAACAAATACGAAAGCAATGCAAACACATGGAAAAAATACTCGTAATAAGAGACCATAGTTCAAATATAAGGTAGTGTAATACATGCAAGCGATAACGAACGAATGTAACAGAGACCAAAGCCTCGATCTTCAAAGTTCAACATTGGTATACGTAAATATATGAAATGTGAAATTGGTAGATAGCGATCATTATCTATTATCCCTGTAGCGATGCGAATGTTTGAAACGTAAATAGAACTCTACATTGCAGTATCACAGTCAAGCTTCGGGAGTTCCCCTAGTACATTCGCCGATGCGGCGATATGTTGGATTTATTTAACATTTTTTTCTTGGTCTAAACTATCGACTTTGTGGTCATTTTGTCAGAAATATTGGAACACGATATTGCATTTTGGTTCCGATAAGCTTATGGAATACTGTTGTACAGTTAAGTATGTTCGATTTTCACTTGTCCATCGGACAAGTGCTCACTTCAATTTCACTTGTCCGGCGCAAATTTTGGTTGTCCCGGACAAGCGGACAAGCGATTACTTCGAACGTTGCATATAATCCTGGGCAAAATCCCCTATTAACTCAAGCACTTCAACACATCTGATGCTAGCATAAAAAATGTAGTTTAGGCCACATTTCCCTATGAGGTACACTGAATAGCCTTAACTACCAAGCCATTGCTGTTTTAGTGCTTCCCAGATGAATACATTTCTTGTCTTTTTCAATGAGTACTGTTGTATTAGAAAACAAATCAATTTTTGCTGTTCTTTAGGGTTGTTCGGTTGCTTTTTATCATTATTTTGTTCCAAAAATAATAAAAAAAGGTGTAGGGTAGGGCCTAATTTTAGGGTCGGTCGAGTTAAGCCAATATAACATTTTTTTTAGGCCTTAATGCAAACATGTATGACTAACACTGTCTCATCCCTAGTACACACACACAGGTGTATTCATTTCTAGTCTACCTGTTTACTAAATTACTAAACATGAATACTGTTATTTGAGAAGAAAATGGTTTTTAAGGCCCAAGCCGCACACCCCTGTCCAAATCAGATTTCGGAAATTCTCCTTCCAGATTTGATTATTGTATAGGCCAAGAAGAAAAAAAGGTTTGTCTCAGAAACCGTTTGCAAAAATGCTACGTGGTTTGCGACTGTTTAATTTTTTGTAGGAAATTAGTTATGCGGTATGAGATTTCTTTTTTTTTGATACTCTAAAATTTTAATCGCCCAACTTACATGTGTGAATTACCCAGTGTCTAAGTACGATTCCGCCCTTTTTAACTATGGGAAGTCTTGACAGTTGAAACTAAATGTAAAATTCAAGGTAAAATTGCAACAGCAAATGACAGCAACCCAGACTGCAATCGTAGATTACTCTCAATTAAAAAAAAAAAAAAAGAGAAAGACCAGTGCGTAGCTCTACGCGCTAAATTCATTTTCACATAGCAATGCGCGCGGGTTTCCGAGACAAACCTTTTTTTTGCCTTATTAACTTATACATACCTTTCTGCTGCTTCTTTACTTTTGTCTTTCAGACTATGAATCAACTTCCATACATTCTCTGTATTGGTAGCCATTTTTGTTGATAAAGACATCGCTGCATAGTTCTCGTATCCTAGTAATGAGGCCTTTTCTTGTCTGAATTAGAAAACAAAATAATTTAATAAAATAATACACATCAAATTTGTGGAGCACTGTGGCGCAGTGGTTAGAGCATTGGACTCATAATCGAGAGGTTGTGGGTTCATGCCCCAGCCAAGTCACTGCAGTGTTTAATCCTTGAGTAAGATTCTTTGTCCACATTGTTCATCCCCACCCAGGTGACAGAAATGGGTACCAGTATGTAAAAAGTACTGGGAAGGTAAATCAGACTCGTTTGTGCGGAAGGAGTGGTGTACCCCCCACAGACATACACAGAAGTGGAGTCTGGCCTAAACGCTAAGGAAATGGAGATGGGCACCACGGCCGTTAGCAAACAAGCTTCGGTTTCGACTTTACTTTTACCTTATACACATCAACGATCCTCACTATTGTTGTTTCAAATAATTCTCAGACACAAAAATTTAGAGCTTGACGTAACACAATTGCGTGTGCATTTTATGTGAGTACACAACGCTTTTCAAGCACATGCGATGTCGCAGTACATTGATTTCACAGAACATACCTGAGATTTCTGATCTCTTCAATAATACCACTGTTATCTTTCTCCCCAGAGGATGCTCTGGCAATGAAGGCTCTGTAAAGCTGCTCTCTCAGTCCTCTATTCTGACTGTGTTTCATGAATGGTTCATAGCATGGCATGTCTAGTGTCAGTGTCCAAGGGCCTTTAACCGAGTCAGCTCTGTAACAAATGAGAAAATAATTATCAATTTAAGGTGTCTGGTCCACGCGCCGTCCACAGGCACCAGTGCGCGCTAGTTTCTGAGTTGGTAAGTGACACAATACGCATATGCATATACTTCGAGTAGTGTTTTGAAGCTTAAAATTGACATATTTTAATATTTTTGAGGAAAATTAGTTCGGTGATCCTCAATTTTTATTGTTTTATTTGAAAGAACATACTTGTGTGCAACTTTTGTGAAAAAATTGACACAAAATTTTGTGGGGGAAGTTTTTGAATCAACACTAAATAATGCCACTTTTGCCACATTTCTCATAGACCACTGTACTAATTTTTCCCACAAAACCTCCAAAAATGCTGTTTTTAAACCGACTCGCATGCAAAAACAAGTCTGGTGACCCCGAATGTTTATTTTAAAAATCTGTTCTACATCAATAAAATATCATTCATGCTGATTTTTATTTCAAATTTCGGGCAGATCTATCATGGACCAGACACTTATTTACGAATTTACTCACTCAACAACGGAATTATGCCAATTATACAAATGGAAAATATGATATTGAATTTTCATCACAATTTACAGAGATTTAGGCAAATTTTGACTTTTACCTTGATTTGAGGGAGGCATTTTTATATAAATTCCATGACTTATTAAAGATTGGAAAAAATTCAAATGATTATCCCTGATTTCCTTGGGCTAGGAACCCTGATTGGTACAGACCCTTGATAAACTCAACATACCTTACAATTATGCCAATGAAAAAGGGACCAAAAAAGAACCTTGGGGAACCCAACATACCTTATAATGCCAATTACATAAAGGTAGAAGGGGAGGCAGGTTTAAGTAGTACTGCCGAGGAGCTGAAAGTTACCTCACCTTTGGGGGCTCCATGTGGGTGGAAAGCAATGGCAAACTACCACCTGATACTACTGTTCCATCTTTTGCCATGTATACCTTGATGATGAGTTTAAACTA
>JXSR01S073158.1:19774-34580 GCA_000969725.1 Ophiothrix spiculata
AATATAATATATTGATATATCATAGCAGTTATATACAGAAATCAATACATTAGGCTAAGTAATTATGATAATATTTCAATGCAAGAGGGGTTTTTTGTGTCGACTCGGGTCCTGCTGATATCAGCTTTGGGTACAGAGACTGTGGGCAAGACTGTTACACTTAGGGAGCGAACTATTCAAATAATATCTCTTTTTAATGTTGTCCCAAACCTGTGTGATTGTTATCAATATTTGTGCATAACAAGATCCTGAAGCATATGATATCATCTGCAAGTAACGAATACCCTCAATGTGATCCTCATGCCCGAAAAAACGGCACAGAGCCTATAATAGTATCTTCCCTTTTTCATGTATGGGCTGTGTAATGTAGAGGCCTGGATGTTGAGGGTGGTGTATTATAATTTGTGTGAGATGGGCAGAATATAGATTTTAGAGGATGGTGGATTCTTTGCGTAATTTACAAATAAACATCCTTTCTTGATGTACTACGGATCTTTGGGTAATCTACATTTCCATCTGAGTAAAGCGGGGATCCTTTCTGGATGTAGAGAGCCCTGTATATCTAGATGTTCATGTAACCTACATTTCTACCTGAGTAAAGCGGGGTCCTTTCTTGATATAAATGGTGCCATATGGGTGCTTCTGCTTCAACCTGATCAGCTGCATCATGCCGTATTCTGCAACAGTAATATGTAGGGATTTCTGTCAATGATAGTTAAAACTTGGCAGGCAAAATCAAATGCCTTCTACTTTTGTCACAGCTATAATACTTAGGGACAAAACCCTGTAATTTGGAAGGTATCTTCTGAGGTACTTTATCAAACAACACCCTATTACCTAAAGCCAAATTTAGTTTGTATGTTATTTTATTGGAAATTTCCCACAATTTAACATTCTTTCTTTGATACGGATAATCAAAGTTTCAGAATTCCACATAAGTTACAAATTGCTTTGGTTACTGACTAATGAGAATTGCATTTAAAGGGACTAGCCTAGATTCCGCTTTGAATTGAAAACTTATGAAAATGTTCTAAAAAAGCTTTAAAAAATGTAATGAAGTCCAAAAAAGTAAAAATATCTACAGAGAAATGGTTCAAATCAAGAATAAATTGATTTTGCAATACATAATTCTATGATGGCGGTGTGACTATTCTGTGTTTTCTAAATCCTAATCTTGTACCACTGGTAGATTTACCACTCAGTTAAAAAGGTCAAAGAAAAGCTTCTAGAGATAACTTAATTTATTAAAAGACAAACAATTTAATTAAAAACAATAATTTGTTTGCCCATTGCAAGTGTTACTACAAGATGTATATCAAATTTTGAAACTAGAAAAACTGTTTTCACCGCAGAAAAAAATAAAAGTTGGTAAAGTTGCAATTTTCTCCAATATTCCACAAGTTCAGGGAAAGCTACTGATAGGTTATATTACTTTAAACATGTTCTATCGATTCATGGAAAAGATATGCAGGTAGAAAAGTAAAGGGACGAATTTAGGCCAGTCCCTTTAAACGTTACAGACTTTAGAAGAAAGGTTGTAAATGTTACTAAGGAGACTGGTTTTACGTGGATAGGCATATTATTAAATGAGTCCAAACTAAAGAATCAATAGTAAATTACACTGTTTGGCTTTGTTATAATTGTCAGGCAAGAAAATGAATCTTCAGGAAATTTACATCCCGAAAATTCTCATGTTTGAATTGTGTAATTTCAGGCAAACGATAGAGACAAGACAGTGGAAATCTTACCAATACAAACAGCAAAGATCTTAGCAGCTACATGCCTGTAGGTAGTACCAGGTACTAAATCTGCATAGGTGATGTAGTCTGCGTCCTCTAGCAACTCATAGATTTGTCTAGGTACAGAATAAAAAAGAAAACATACTAATTAATCATAATTTCTGGCCAAAATGAAAATTGAAAAAAAAAAAAAAATATGTTCTGCTCTCACATGATCGCCCTAGTGGGTGGTAAATGTATCTAAAGTTGGGCGATAGACGAACTGAACTTAGGTACAATTATAAAGCTATAACGATACACGGTAACATACGAGATCAGAACTGATGCTACCGTATTTCTAATACATAATCAAATAAAGGAATAGAGAAATACGCATCGTACACTAGGGCGGTAAATGGTCATGCGACTAGAGCAACGTGATTTCACGCCAACGCTAAATGAGGAGATCAAGACCATCTTGTGAGCTACTTTGTTGCAATCATCTAGACTTTGAAAAGGTATCTATTTAAAGACAATCTTGTGAGCTACTTTGCTTCAATCATCTAGAATTTGAAAAGGTATCTATTTACATTTTATAGCATGTCTTGTTTGACCTACCTAGTAATAATGTAAAAGTTACATTAATATTTCTACAGGGATCACTCAAAAGTTGTACTAATTTTGAAATACTCCCTAGTTTAACAGAGTGTCAAATAGCCCTACAACTGATTGTAACTTTTCCTGTGTTTTTCTATATCTTCAACCTGAATTCAATCCTGGAACCTCCTGTAGGCCAATAATGAGTACTCACTCGAGAGTGACACAATCCGGGCATATAATGAACTTTACTTGGCTCTCATTTTCATTATTTTCAATATGATATTTGCATTCATAAAGAATCTTTTCCCCGCTTTTCCCTAAGATGGAAAGCACAAAAACAAACATATTTGAAATTACTCAATATACCTAAACAAAAGACAAAAAATGACCCAGTGGAAACCAACAGTCCACCCTCGGGATACCCTAAGAATTTATAATGTATTAAAATTTTCAATGAGATTTAGTTCAGTTAATGGTTTATATGATGAATGTAAGTCATCATCATAGATTGAATCATCATCATAGATTGAATCATCATCATGGATTGAATCATCATCTATGCATAAAAGGTTGCTTTGACTGGTGTGATTGTAAGCAGCTACTATCTTGCCTGGCAAAGAGAGAGTTCCTAACAGGGGGGAGTGTAAAGCCACATTGGGGCGGGGTGAGGGCAGATCAAGGCAATAACTTGGAAGGCAATAAATGATCTCATCAAAGGAAGGATTGGGAAGATATGAATTGTGCACAAATTATTTGACATTTCGCTTCCTCCGTTTCTTAACACTACCACCCGTCATCAGCCCAGTCAAGTTAGCTCAAACATCAAGGCTCTTGCTTGCAGTATGGAAGGTCCAGAGTTTGAAAAGTTGAAATTCCCTTAGACAAGGAACAACTGCTAATTGTCTCGTGGAAACACATACAAAACTTGGGAAGCAGATCCGGGCTGTGATGATGTGGGCTGATTGAGGTTCAGCGTCCCTAAAGATTGTGGCACAACCTGAAATACCTAGTGTGGAATGGAGCTTACTTTGGCCAAAGTGATCAGCGCACACCTGCAAAGTGTGTTAAAGCCACATGGAATTACAAATCAGGGAGGCATTACACACTTTAAATCCCCTGTATCTTTAATCAAAATTTCATGGCACCTTCTCTATTTGTATCTTCTTTGAGGATATCATTTTGCACTTTCAACTGCCCAAGTACGTTGTTCTTCGTATTTGCAGGAAAATAGGAAGAATGTGTAAAGTTTAAAAAGGAAAAAGTTGTGTTACCTGAAAACATGTTTATTTGGGATGTCTCCTTTGCCAGTCTCTTCCTCAGACGTTAGTTCAGGTGACTTGGATTCCCATGACAGTCTCTGCCTCTCCATCATGTCTTGCAGTGCATCCACATCCTGCTCTGCAACTGGTTCCTACAGGTGGTTTTTATTTAAACAGGTTATATTCAAAAATGACAATTAGGAAAATATATGTAATGGCTCACCCCGAAAGGGGGAACTTTACAGATGATATCAGTTTTGATTTTATCATTTCATCTGTTGCAGCATTTTCTAGGCTTGACGACACCTTGCCTGATCAAATTTTACAACAGAAAATCTGATGGAAATTCTTATTATTTTCTTTATTTTTTACTACCTATTTTCACCTGTTTCTTGAAAACTGTTTTGTTGCAAAGTCCCCCTTTTTGGGATGAGTCATCACATATGTGAGATGATCAAAGCAAATTGAATCGCATGTTTGTATTTTTCAATTTTTATTTCAACCTAATGTGTTAAAATTCTACATTTTGATCCAAACCCCATAATTATTGGTCATCTTGTTCGAAAGACATAATAATTTTTTGAACCTGAAAAACAATTAAAAAAAAAGAAAGAAAAATGTCTATCTTTATTACTCTATAACACAGAATTAATATTTCCGATATTCTGGCTAATAGCAAAAACAAGTTAGATTTTTGTATTTTTAGGGAAATTTCCTTTAAGTGTGAGCTAATTGATCAAGTTCTCATAGTTACAAAGGGCTGTGCGATTCCTATAAAGCAAAGTTTCTGTTTAGATATCCAAGTTTTGGCTAACCTGTTATGCTATCACAGTATCAGTTCTCCAAGTAGCTCACTCAGTATTCTCTAGGAATCACCCATATCAAGTATTACTACCTTATTTATCAGACCTCTCTATTCTTCTGAGATGACAACAATCGTCATCTTCGATTTGATCGATTCATGTGACTTACCGGTTGTGCTATTGGTTCTTCTCCAATTAGCCCAGCATCTTCAAGAAGGACTTCACCCATGTCGAGGATAACTTGATCACCAGCTGGGGGTCTTTCTTCCTCTGGGATGACATCTTCAATTTGGTGTCTCTGGTGTCTAGAGCAGATTAAAATTGGGTATAATATCAATAATACTGAAATTTTGATGTATCAGAATTCCATATTATTTCACTGAGTTTTAAAAATGTCAATAAGTACTGATGCCAATTAAAACACACTTTATGCATCCAAGTTGTATGCATCAGAGGTGATGTTGTGCAAGGGAAATGTGCCACACCTCTTTCTATAGGTTCAGGAACTTAATACTAAATGACCTGGACAATTGCGATTTGGGGAATTAACCAATCTTGGGAGGAATTGAAGTGGAAAACCCCATTACTGGATGTGCTTTCTGTTTTTCTGTAGTTTTTTGTAGCACAATATTAACACACCTCTGTTTTCTTAGCCCTGATGTACTGCCACTACCTCTACTAGTAGAGGACCTATCAGCTGATCTCAAGCTCAAATCTGAAAAAGATACAAAGTACAAAGTATTGTTTTTTTATTATTATTTCAGTTAAAAAAGAAATTAAACCCATTTTCAGTGACAATATTTGGTAACAGACTGTTAATTTTAAGTGTAAATCAAATGTGAAACTGTTTAAGGATATGTCTCCTGGTACATGATCAGGCAAAATGTAGCATCATCCTCACATGTGTCTTCATATTTTCAAAATAGTCATAATATAACAGGGTATTTGCACCACCCGAATACCTACAGACCACTAAACACAGGTCTTGCCTGCTGGGTCTTGCTAAATTTCATTAAAATCACAAAAGTACATGAAAAAGTCCAAATACACCATTAATTGGGTTATATACAGGAACCAAATCGCTGCCCAAAGAGCTACTCTGTGGCTTGCTTATAGTATTCAAGTTTGGAAAGCGAGGGGTGTGTTTGGTGAAAACATGCTTTTCTCTCCCCTCTCTTTCTGAAGAGGTCTAGAAATGGAAAATTCGATAAGGTCAGTTTGGGTGAATCAGCAGAATGTTGGTCTTTAAAAAAATTGACATTAGTGTAATTTCCATAAAAAAAATGACCTGATACTGATATAGTATTTTCATTTATTAAATTTCCTGCGTACTGCATCATTTAACTTGAGCGAAACGTGTGCGATCGTCGGCGCTTCACAAGCACTGGAATTAGACCACCGTAGCAACAAGCGTCGTTCTCCAAAAACCCAGTGAACAGAGAAATTTAATTATCAAAAATACTATAGCTGAAGGTGTGTCTTAGTATGATTTGGCGACTGCAGAGGGATCAGCACCATTGCTGGTAGTGCATTGTTGATCGCGATGATCTCATTAGAAAGGAGGCATCTGGCTATGGCGAATGTAGACAGATCAGTGTCATTGTGGCAATGCATCGTTGATGCACTCATTTCTAGAAACTAACCTGATACAGACAAGTGAAGGGATGAAGGCGTGTCTTCGTATGCCTTGGCAACTGCAGATATGGCAGACAGGTCAGCTGATTCATCTGGACCTCGCAGAACTTCTGCACTTATGTCACCTGCCTGTCTCGTTTGCTGAATGGAAGAAAGCTGCAACAAAATGCACAGACAACAACTAATTCAGTTTACCCCTAAATGGCAATTTAGGACCGAAAGAGTTAATTTATCTTTTGAATTTTCAACATGTATCACATGTCCTAATCACAGGGGTGTGAGAGGCCACTTGACAAAAACGAGGAAAAGCGTCGTAAATTTGGAGTAAAAGCTCAAAAATGGGCTGAAAATTAATGAAAAAGCTAACATTTTAGCCCATCATGAAAATTTTCAAAAACGAGGAAATCAGCTGAAAAGAGGAACTCTCACATCCCTGTAATCAGAAATCCTGTGAGAATAGTTTTTGACATCATTAAGAACAGTCTATTACTGACTGATGTCATCATTGGTCACAGTCATCTATCCTCACATCACAGGATTCTGATGAGGACATGTGCTACACATCAAAAGGTATGTTAATTTGTGTTGTATGCCTGTTTAAACCTCTCGGTATACCGTATAGTTAAAACTTGTTTTCCTAAGACCAAACTACAATTTTTTCTAACAATTTTCTTACAATACCTTCAAACCCTCCCTAATGTGGTGCTAATCAAAAAACTTTTATGCCTTATGTCACCTGAGAACCGTAGCTTTTTGTTGTTGACTCTTTTGGCTCTTCATCCCTGACTATGCTCCATGCTAGTCTTATCTTTAAAGGCCCCTCCCCCAAGGTCTATGCATTCCCCCAATCTCACCTCTGCCTCCGGGGATTTTTCCTGCTCAGAGGTTTCAGTTGATGACTCTTTTGGTTCCCTATCCCTCAGGTACTCTATGCTCCATGCCGGTCTCATCTCTTCATCCGAATAAGAAGCTTCTGATGGCACATATGGCACAGCCTGCTCTTTCCATACTTTCATGAACGTTGAGTTGAGTTTTATGGCTGTGTATAATGCAAAAACAAAACAAAACAAAATTGATAAATTACATTTCAAAAAGGTATACAGAAATGTCATATTTAGATGTACCATATTTTGTTCAATTCTGTTCCTGTTTTAGTGCCACTGAGATGTGGAATTACACAAATATGGGGAGATGATATTTACCTATGCATAGTTTTGATGTTTGATGTAGACAATGGCATATAAGGCTCATTCTCCGATAAACCGTGCAACTTTGGTTAGAGAAATGTTGAAATTTCGACTACTAATAACTCATGAAAAACATACAAAATCATAAACTCTTATGGTTTCTGAAGAAGAAAAAGTGCATGGGAGATGTTTTAAAAATACTTGATTTTTTAACCATTGTATTCCCTATACCTAAATTTCGTATCTGTCGTTTCGTATCTGTTTGAATCTTTTTTTTAATATTCATTATTGAAAAAATTAGTTTTCTTACAAACTTGATCTTTACACTAAATTAGGAGCTCTACACATACTACACTGTAGTGTAGTATTTCACTCATAGTGTACCGAGTTTTGCGAGAAGGCAGCAAAATGTGCGTTTCGTATCTGTCGCGACGTGACAGTCGCATAGGTTTTTTTTGATATTAATATCCTTGTAAATCATTGCTGTAAATATATAATTCTACATAACATATATGTTATTCAACACTGAAGTTTACTTGATAAACCTAATGCGGAATCATCCATCAACAAATTCATTTTCACACTTTGTTATCGATTTTAGAATCTACTTCGTATCTGTTTGCAATATTGGCGACATGCTTTAAAAAGCGCTTATGCCATATCAAATACTTAATATAATTAAACTTTATATGTCATTATCAATACCTATTACTGGCTGTTAAATAGCGTGCATTGCGTTTGATATGCCCAAATATTTTAGGATCGGGGGCACTTAAAACATAAAAAGTATGGCTGGCGACATGGGGAAAAGTATTGCATTTTTAGATTAATCGTTATCTACTTTCCTGGCATGCTAAAATGTTTAGCTTCACACATGTTACTAATGTGACTCTAATGTATCAACTAGATCACTCAAATTATTTGTAATAGGCTTAACAACGTTAAACAAGTAACACTAACATGAGCGACACCAAAACGGCAAAGTTGCACACTTTATCGAAGAATGAGCCATAAGCAGATTGCCCCATTATCTGAAGCTTGTCATAGGAACATTTTACCAACCTTGGAAAAGAGGGGTTAAAAGAAAGGTTTTTTTTATGAATCGCTGACACTGCATACCTTTGTTGTTTGAAAAACAAAATAAAAACAAGTTTTTTTTTTTATCAACCGAAAATTTCTACCCTGCTTTCTATATACCAAGATAGGGTCATCAAAAATCAGAGAAAAAATAAATGATTTCCCTCCCCCTTCCTGAACATTTTTTTTATACCACCATGTTGTAGACCTTGGTAATTTGTAATCTAAATGGATTTTTCAATAAATTTAGCATCACTTCACTTTAGTTTGAGGATGACATGAAAATGATCCATCTGTTTAAATTTGATGAAAATTGTTGAACAACAGGCAACTTAACATTTTCTGGATAATATCTTTAGCATTTTCTTAGAGAATAAAAGATCTGATTTGTTGTTTTGCCTTTCATATATGGTATGATGTATGGAGGTTTATTACTTTACCAATTTTGATACTTACATTTCCTTGCGGGTTGTTCAAACATTTCTTTGACAGATGGCTGGATGTAGACACCTGGCACTGCATACCTCTATTGTTTGAAAACAAAATAACAAAAACAAACAAAAAATACAAATAATAACAAATTTGTGTTTAATCATTTACTAAAAGCAAAATTTGACAGATCTTTTTAATTTATAATTGTTGAGCAATTTTGAGATAAATCACTGTAAGTGTAAGTAAATACTTCCTGATCATCAAAGATTCAAACTTGGATCCACAATTATAAAAGGTTGCTTATTCCGGTTGGTATCTTGTGCAATTGTTTACAATTGCGAATGGACAATGGCCTGGGACAATGGTTATGGTTCTTCAAGTCTTCGCCAACTAGAGTTTGCAGTCTTTTACCACCCTCCAAAAAAAGAAAGAAATCATCAATACACAGGTCATGATCTGTAAGAGTAATTATGACCAAGCTTTTGAATTATAATAATCTGGGATACCATACCAAATTCTTGCGCTGTCTTCTCAAGTTTTCATTTCATCACTTCCGATTCCCTGGTATTTTATTGCTAACAGACAACTTTCTGTTTACTAAATCCTTTTCTTTGTTTTACCTTATGTTCTGGTACTGCTAGCTCCTCAGCAGTGGACATATTGTGTCTCATGTCATCCTTGCTCAGTTTCATTGAATCATCAGCAAACACGAGTCGTCTCTTCTTTCCTCTGCGTCTGGGTGAGGGCGTCTCAGCTTCATCAATGGGAGCTAGCCTCATAATAGGAATCAACTACAAATAAGATATAAAAGGAAATGTGGATGTAGATATGATTAATTAACTCTTTAATTCCTGTGTCATTTCCTTTTATATTGAAACAGCTATAGGCTAAGCATTAAATAAAATTGATTGAATGCTGCCATCGAACTTATTTTTACTTCATTAATTCCGACTGTTGGGGATACGTTGTTATGGCCGGAATTTGCTATACCAGTAACCAAAACTTTCAATAGTATAAGATTTTCAAACTTGATCAAAAAATGTCTTCAGGACATTTAGCGTGTTTATACTCGTCACCCAACAACCATTAACCATATGGTGAATATTTTCGGGTCCATGGATATTTTATCATGCGCGTTACATACATATTACTTTTTGTCATACATTTATTTGTGTGCTAGAGAAATTGAGTGCAAATTGCCTGAAAATAAATGTACTGCAAAAATTTGGTCTCACCATCAACCACAAAAAAAGGTGGGTGATGATCAACCGTCAACCGACTTGTTTCTACTCACTCTTAAAGCAATACTATAAGATTTTTATCAAAAATGGTTTATAGTAAAAACAGCATAAATAAGAGGAATGTGACTATCTAAAAGCGTTTTCAGGTGCATTTTGTGAAAAAATTTGTTTTGACATCAAAAAATGGATGAAAAGCACATGCATGCTTTCCTATACTAATACATGTGGAATTAAATTTGGGATCCCGAATTTAATTCAACAAATGGTCATAACAGAAAAAGTAAGCATCTTTGATCCAAATCGTTTGGAGGGTATTCATATCTACCAAAAACAAACCAAATAAGCCCAAAAAATCAAAAGTCATGGGTGACAGGGGGCTCTTCATTTTTAACACCTTATAGTATTGCTTTAACTCGTATTTTGGTCACCACCAACCAGATCACCCATCAACCACCCTTCAGTAGAAACATGTTGATTGTATCTCTCCTCACAATCTATTGATCCCATGCCCAACCATTGGAATACAAAAAATCATTCAAATGTCTCCATCATATGTTAGAGGCTCTTGAAGTGTTTTTTCAGGTAACTATGTCACCTGAAGAATCATTTCAAGAGCCATTGACCCAAGACAGTGTATAATGTAAATTTAAGAAAAGTGGCAGCTACGCAGATATGACATTCTTGCACTCACATGACGAGATGAGTACAATTTTCCCCCTCATTAAATTCTGAATCTAAATCAGCTTACAGCAGGTGCTTTTGGAGTATGCATTTCAGGTCTGTCTTCCGCTGCCCTGTCCTCCATTGCTGATGGTATGTCTTCAGCTGCTGATGGCACAATATCCTGTTCCTCAGGCAGAGGAGCCACATCACCTGGTACGTCTGGCACACCGCCCTCCTTAGCTCCACGAGTCTTCTGGCCTCGTTTTGTCCCTGGTTTACGCGGTTTGGGTCTTTCTGCTACAGGAGACAAGACAATTTCTCCTGTCCTGTTGTCCATTAGCCACATTTGTTCTGCTCTACAGATGTAACAAGAATATGTTTAGTAAGTTCAGTCTAAATAACAATAGGGAGTTTTCGAATCCACAACGGTGACATATTCTACAACATGGACATATCAATTTTTCCCGCGGCGCAACATTTTGTAAACGGTCCGTCCTCTTGAGGCTACAACGCACAAACAGCCTGAGAACCGTTCTGACTAGGACGGTAACGTGTGTCCAGAACGTATAGGGACGGCGCGCACTATACGCGGTGATGTGCACCGTTGTAGGATACGTCGTCGTCGTGAAATCGAAAGCTCGCTATTCTGTTACAATAGTAACGATCAAACACACACAAATTATATTATGCTCACTTCAATAAGGTTGTTATCTAGCCACCAACGGCTAAATGATATCAACCTGAAAAAGTATATTTCTTGAAATTGATTCACATTCTAAACACAATAGTAATGTGTTGGACCAAAATGAGTGATTTTTGTTAAAATGTCCCAAAACATTGACTTCCTCTCCAAAAAGTGTTTTTGACCCAAAATTGTGCTCAAATTTAATTTGTTGCTCATGATGATTTTGTATTTGAGCAGCAAAAAGTATTTATAAAGGTATACATCCCAGGGCTTTCTTACCCAAGACATAAGGGTTTGTTCTTTGTGCTCATTTAGAGCTCTATCTTCCCTAGTGGGTAATTCTAGAAGTACAAAAGCATCTGCTCAAATGGGTTTCATCTAGAGGCCAGAGATCCTGCTTGCCCCATACGACAGACATTCTACCTTAACAAAGACTTAAGACCTTGCTGTTCTTGTTCACTTAGAACTCTGTCTTATCCTGTCATAAAATATGGGTTGATCTTCTCTTTTGAGGTGTTCAAGACGCAGCTGTGTAAAAAGGATTTCATCCTGCTCACTTACATGCCCCCCCCCCTTCCCCCCCGGGAAGTACATATGCCATGTGTCACCATAAAAGACCCCGCTTTTTTTGGCTCGCTCTTACCAAAAGACCCCCTATTTTGTCACTCAATTACCCCCTATTTTTTAAACTTTCTTGTCACTAAAACAAACTTTGTCACTCAAAGAGTCACCATTTTTTTAATATGATGTAATTTTTTTGAAAATTTGCAAAGTTTGTCGAAAAGTTGGCAAAATTTATCGGAAATTTTGCAAATTTTTGTTTTTGTCATTTTGACCCGGAAAGACCCTACTTAGCAAATTTTGCCCAAAGCGCCCCCCCCCCTTTTTTTGTCACTTTGTCACTGAAAGACCCCCTTTTTTACCAACTTTGTCACCGAAAGACCCCTACTTCTGACGTGCTTGGTGGCACTCGTACATCACTACCATTTGTGAGTAACTCCCCCCTCCCGGACATTCCCTTCCTACCTTGATGGAGACATAAGAGCTTGCTGTTCTTGTTCAATTAGCCCTCCATCTTCTCCTGTAGGCTGTTCCCCTATGGGCTGTTCTCCTGTAGTCTGATCTTCTCCTGTGGGCTGTTCTCCTACAGGCTGCTCTCCTATAGGCTGTTCCTGAAGCATCTGCTCCATTGGCATTTCTTCTAAAGGCTGCAGATCCTGTTCACCAGGAATGATGATCTTTAGATTAAAAGAAAATTCAAATTGGAGCTCAGTTGCAACCAACAATACTAAGTTTCTGTCCAAAAGGAGATTCTATTTATATGTTACCAAGGTGACCGGGTGTATGCTGAAAGGTTAGTGGGACCCCATGCTGCATGTGACCCTGGGATGGACCTTTAATAAGATCCTTCACCATGTAATAGCCAGATTGCATCTAACTTGATTACAAATACTACATTTTACTATTATGGCTTATCGCCACCCGCTCAATCCTATTGGTTGGTTGTATGAAAGCAAAACAAGATCCATTTACTGAACTGAAAACTTGCAATGGTGTATCAGGTCAAAATAAAAAGAGCTTTCATCATTTTTTTTGAACTTTTAGTGTAGAGTACTAGACAAAAAGGGGTTTAAGCTCAACTTGGTACTGCAGCTCTATACTGGCCCAGGTGATAAGGATCTTTATGGCAAGTTTTTTTGTCTGCTTCTGTGCTGTGCAGTGACCGACATCGCGACAGGCATGGCAGCAAAACTGATGTGCCGTTTCCTGCATGTGGAATGACACTGCAGCACCATCCAGCATTTAGAATGCTTAATATAGGACCTTACTCTTGAAACTATAGTGACTGGTAATTTCGTCTGCACTGAAACAGTGTGAGGACTTCTCATTATTAGCATCATTATCGTTGCTACAGTGCGTCCGCCATTAAGACCGCCACTTAATAAAGGACCTACCTCTTGAAACTTTGGTGACAACAACTTCTCAGTATCATCAGCCTCTTTCATAGTAATCTCATCTGCACTGGACACAGTGTGAGGGCTCCTCATGATATCAGCCACATCTCTCGGCAGTGGCACTGCAGAAACTGGAAAGAGAAACCATACGTAGGTGGCTTGAGCATGAATTATTGACAGGAATGGTATCTATGTACTGGTCTTGTTAAGAATCAGTCATTCCCATAGCGTGCATTTCCATCAAAGATGATCCCTGTGATAATTTTAACCAACAGATTGCAGAGTTACCGGTTGTTGGTCCATGGTGCGATGATTTTTGACAAAACGTGCGAATGGTATCTTACGATTTTCACATTAAAAGTAAAATGCAATGTGCACACTTATGTATTTTCTTCCCGGTAGATTAATCAGTCAATCAAAAGAATTTCACCCACTGGCAGTAGCAAATTTGCTGTTATTTCAAAGTATGGTACAGATTATGAACATATCTTCTTGTATTGCCATGTAAGAAAAGTGTAAAAATTGTTTGAAAAAACAGTTTTAATCCATAAAGAACACTTTTGTCATTTTGGTTCACATTCAATGACACTTTGATGACATTAATTGTTGAAGTGGGAATAGAATCTCAACTTTTATAATGTAACAACAGCAACAACAACACACCAACAAAATCAACAATACTAGAATGAATCTTTGATGATTTTAGGTTGTTTATTATAAAAAATGTGTTTTCTGAACAGAAATAGAGAAAGTAATAAATCTATTCATCTGGACTTACTATTTTTGTTGAGTGGCAACACAGGGTTAGTACACTTTTTCCCTTTTAATTCAAGGACTTTTCCAAGAAAACTCCAAGAAGTATTCAAAGACTTTTCTCCTTATCAGCGGCAGTTGGCAGAATGTGTCAACAAATAAAATAAATTTGTTTTCGCTCATTTTTAGATAAAAATAATTGCATGGTAAATTCTTTTGACATATTAATTTTTAACATTTCTGACATTCAAAAATTCCAGGACTTTTTTGGATAAAGACAGTTTTTCAAGGACTTTCAAGGCCTGGAAATTGCAAAATAAACTTCAAGTATTTTTTTTTTTTCGTACTAAGCCTGCAACATTTCGTGTTCTATCTCGAACACATCATCTGACCATCTGATTGACAATTGGTAGCTGGTCATCGACCCGTGACGGGATTGAATTGTTGAACCTCTAGGGATCTTCTTAATTGCTGACATGTAGGCCTTCGCAAGGTTGTGTCGTAGGCCCCATCCTCGATTCAAAGAAGGTTGCTCCCTTTTTACATACCTCTCGAGAGCACTTCTTTCACACTATGCCAGTCTCTATAGTTAATCTTATCATTACATTATGCATTATTCAAGTTGTAGTGATTTGCAGTAACTGATTTGCATACAAGCATTTTCTTAAGTGGGCACTGGTTGATTTTTACCCTATGGTTCCCAACTTTTTGCGTCTGGTGGGGCAGAAATATTGAAACCCAGGCAACAATATTTTTCCCTTCTACAGCGCCAGAGTCTTGCCATATGTAATTGCTTGT
>JXSR01S073158.1:34885-46015 GCA_000969725.1 Ophiothrix spiculata
TTTACGTCCCCTCCGAAGGACGACAATCTCTCATGAAATATTCACCCAACTCTAAATACTTCATGTAAGGGGCGGAGAAGATCGAATATCTGACCCAATGCTCCCACCAAGTCAGACAAACATCTTAGCAAAGATTCCGAGATTCCATTCCGGCAAGGCAACCCTCACCGGGAATCGAACCCGGGCCCAATGCGTGCGAGACGAGATTGCTAACCACTACACTACGCCGCCCCTATGCATATTCATCAGAAGATAATCAAGAAATGTCTTCTTGTATTAATAAATTCTTGATTTCCAAATCAAATTGGGATATAATTTCGGAAATGGCTCTTGGTCCTGAATGAAAACGACTTCCTGAAATCTTAAAGACCAGGAGCTGCTTTTTTCAGATTTCTGGCTCCTGGTCCATGTTTGCATACATACATACCGTCATCAAATTTGAGTTTCTTTGTGGGTGTTGAATGCGGACTTGAGCTAGAAGATGGTTGACTAAGTCGAGAAGGACCCATGGAGAACATGTCCTGAAATATCAAAGTACAATGCAAAACATAGACAAGGAATGTTACAAACAGTGTTGGCAACAAGGTTTTTGAGCTTGTGCCAATTCAATCAATTATGACAAAGTTGAAGAGGCGCTTGCACCACCAAGAGTCTGAAAATTAATTGAATAAGCATTTTTCTCACACATTTTCAAAAACCTGTTTTGTCAATATGCAATATATTCCAAACTCCTGTGCTAACTGTACGTACACCATATGGCCTTAGTAGGAACACTGGTCTCAAATGTGGCTGTTCATCTCGGACCAACTGTAAAAGCAGCATCTTCCCTTTTTTAAATATTTGCAAATACCATGTTGTAAATAAAGTGGTGCCTCATTTAAGTTCAACAGGCTTCAGAAGTCTGTCAAAGGTTGCCTGGGAGTAAAAGGTAGAACTGAGATAAATGTGTTCAACGATTAGCAAGCCCTATATTTCCTGTTGATTGTCCTCAGAACATACAGATATATTTATGATTTTCTGGCCCTATACATTCACAGAAATTTAAGAAATAATAAAATAAAGTAAATAAATAGATAAATAGATAAAAATAAATCCTTTGGAAGTACAATAACTCAGCCCCAAGTGCAACAAGATAGTGATGAGTGCTGATTCCCTTTCTTAATGCCTTTACTCACAATGGCTGGCAGGAGAAATGGTTCCAATGCCTGCTCCTGAAGCCTGAGAATCCCAAAATCTGAGTCATACTGCTCCAGGCTTGGCTCTCTTAAAGTGCACGCATCAACAGGTCTGAAAGATAAGATATAGTCATAAGAACCAAGTTAAACAGGAGTAGAAACTTGATAACTTCATAATGAGCTATATTGACCAAAACACGTTTTGAGTGAACTTGAATTTAAAGAAGTCCCTTTTCATTCAAGTAACCCCCTAAATGAGAAACCACCACAAATGAGAATCCAACCAGGGATTGAACAGCTTTCATAAAGCACCACCAAGTGAGCTGTGTCATTTACTACTGCCCTTATTGTGCTTCATCACACTTTGTCACCTCCTTTGTGTTTCTTTATATCCAAGAGAGACCTAGAAGAGTTACACTCTTTTCATTCTGTCCCCATATTTTTTCCCAACCTTTTACCAATTTTTAAAATCTCAGTCTGGCACTCTTTAAAAGGTGGTGTACTGCCAAGTATGCCAAATGTTGACAAGAACTGCGTTCAAGTTAGCAGTAACATTTGTGAAAAAGCTTGCCATGTAGAGGCATGATATTTTTGTAGTTTTCAAGATACATTGTTTTTGCAATGATTTCCCTCTTAGCAGTGACACAGTTATATATTATAGATTGGTGCATGATAACTACCTTCCTCAACCCTACTTTTGCACTTATTTTTGTAAGGACTTAACCAGAAACCCAATGCCACGTGAAAATTTCGCCACAATCTAGAAATTTCTGCGATTTGACTTGCACTAAATCAGGTCTAACCTTCAGTCACACGGAGTGATAACCAGCTTACCCTCAAAAAAGAATTTGTTTACCTGTCTCCACCCCTCGGTAGATCAATGTCGGCTGCAGGCACCCCTTGGAAAACTCTAGCCGTAAGCTTGGCTGAACTGAATCGCTTGTGAAGATCACGTACTTCAACTGGAACATAAATCAATTTTAAGAGACAGAAATTTAAATTTATGGCCTTTTTTTTTCTGCTTGTGGAAGGGTCGGGTCATTCAATTTGTCCATTGGGTGGTGACAAACAAAATTTTTTTACAACAAGGTGTATCTTCCACTTGCTCAATTTCTATTGCCAAAATTATCAAAAAAAAAAATGTTTGATAAATAGTTTTACGATTGCATTTTTTCATTAAATGTATTTTTGGCCCCCCCCCCCCCCCCACACACACACGCAAAGAAAAAATATTTTTACAATTTTTTTTGGACAAATATAGAAATTTGTGGGTTAACTGCCCATAAAACAGTTGGTAGGTGGGTGTGTGTTTTGTCACCTTCTTAAACATCAGGGCGTCATTATATACTGTTTTTCACAACAAAATATTCAATATTGTTTGTTGCAATCGGTTCAAGAACCGTAAGAAATGTTAGACATGTAAATCTGATATTCAGCTGTAAAATACATACCAACAAGATATTCATATTGCTTTTGGTACACTCTTGTCACGCCGACCATCAGTTGTGAACTGAGATAGAGTGATAGACGAGGACCCTTGCCAGCGTGGCCACCGGCTTGCCTGGTTAGGTACATCAAGATATCCTCACTGAAAAAAGGAAAAGTACAGACATGACAAATAAACTGAATTTAACCACACTCTAACTAAGATTGAGTGATAAACGAGGACCTTACGTGCCAATGTGACAACCAGGGCCCAATTTAATAAAACCATTCTAAGCCTAGTATGTTTCTAACTACTTTTCTATTGCTAATTCCTTGCTAAGCCTTTTTCATAAAATCATTCTGATATAGCAACATTCCTAGTTGCTTGCTAAATTTAAAATAGCACTTGGGAATTCTAAATCCTTACTAAGGAATCCTTAGAACCGTTCCAAGTTACTTTAATCCGGACACATCAATTTTATTAGACCCTAAGTGCTATTTTTTGAGTCAAAAAGTATGCGCTACACAGATCCTTTTAAAATTCCATTTTAGGGTCACTATTTTTGGGGGGTGGGGGATAGGGGATTCACGTTTAAATTTTCTTCATTTTTTTCTCTAGACGTAAAAATCAAAATGAAATAAAAATAATCTCTTGAAAACCTAAAAACCCACCCCAAAATGCAGTAAAAAGTGAATTTTTAAACCTATGTGCGCATGAACCTTTTTTCTTGGCCTTACTTGGAATGATGCTATGTTCTAGTACCTTACTAACTCAGAAGGATTTTATGAAATTTGGCCCCAGTGAGCCGATAAATGCACCTCAAGATCCCCACTGATAAAAGGAAAGTTGTACTATGCTTTGATCAACACCAAATAGGCGGGCCTCTTCACATCGTGAATTGATACAAATAAGCGTGTGCGCAGCTGATCACAGCACAACTGCAGGAGATGCAGCGCGCTTTGTACGTGTGACTCGCAAATCAGTATCTACTACAACGCGCTAAATTTGAAAATGTTTAAATTTGTCAGCGTCTTTGAACCACAATCTAGCTGCATCTTGCATGTCAGCTGTCATAAAAGCTATTATTTGGAGTCAAAGGATTTGGACTTACCACGTTTTGACAACGTTGACACTGAAATAGTCCCGCTTTGACAAAGAAACAGCCTTTGTTGCAGCTATCCTGTAAAGAGAAATAGAAAATTATAATGTAACCGATCAAGGCATGTTGCATATCAGGATTAACAGTAAACCTCATGACCTATACGCAGTATGACCCCTAGATATGTTTTGTTTTACTCTGGTCTCTATTCATGAATGCACCATGGTAACCAAACATGGCAAAAACATAACTCAAAACTATGCCGCACAGTAGCCATCTTTTGGATACACATGTGGACAATGTATGCAGAACTTGAACCATGAAACTGGAATTTTTGTAGGGTTCCCTGGCAACTGGTAGTCGCCCAAGTGGACATTTTGCTACATAAGTCAAATTTAAAAATAGATTTCAAAAATTGGGCTCAACCAAGTAAAGTCTCAACCCTCTGCAAACCATGACCATGTCCTCTAGATATAGAGAGTAGATCACAGACTTCCTATGGCACATATTATGGTGTTCACATAGCAACAAAACCTGTACACAGCAGATGGCCAGCTGCTGGTCATCCAATGGTTTAATATCGGATACCAACTAATACCATCCGATAGCAATTTTACATGCAAATTAGTTGCCATCCGCAGGCTAAATTACCAATGGCAAACCAATGGGTACCTTTCCCGATGGCTTGCTAATAACCAGCCAATGGCAATCTGATGGCTATTTCACATGCAAATTAGTTACCATCAGATAGCCAGTCGCTGGGTTATTTCCCAATGGCTTCCTGATGTAATAGTTCATCATGCGGGTTTAGCACCCTTGTGGTGAAGTGACTGCAAGGGGGCAAGTTGCCCCGGGTGCCATCTCTGAAAAATAATTGGACCAACATTTCATGCAGTGATGGCAGCAAGAGGGACATTGCTGAAATTAGCAAATTTTTGGCGAAATGTTTTATGCGCGCTCATAACCCTAACCCTCCTCAGTCCAACAAAATCCAACAAGCAAAAATCAAGAAATTCAACCAAGTCCAAATACGTTGTAGACGGGGACTACAGATGGGGATGAAAGTGCTGCCATCCCATGGGAAACAAGAAATTTTTGAATGATGTATTCAGACTTACATAGTTTTTACGCGTTTTGGAGTTATGGTTTAACATGATTTTATAATTTTTCAGTTAAAATTTACTGCAAAAAATGTAATCATTTGTACAAAGCCTGAGAAAATGTAGGCAAATTTTGGTAGAAATTACCCATTTTAGTGCACCCAGGGGTAGGGGGTTGTCACTTCTTGGCTCGGGAACCAGGCACCCTCACTACGCCACTGATTGAGTACGGGACGGTATTTCATATGATCATTTTGAGGGCGCTAGCGGCTTTAACATGTTGAAAATGGTGCGCCAGCAGAGTTTTTAAGCTCTAAATTCAATTCTGTTCAGGTTCAATGGATATAAAAAAGATATGTGAAAATTTTATTTTCTTTGATTTCAACAATACCTTTCAAATGATACCAAACACATGCTATGAAATAAAAGCACATTTTTGTTAAGAGCCACGCCAGATTCATACTGGGCAGTCCACGCATTTTAATGGGTGGGGGTTTGAAATTTTGAAAAATTGTTAAAGGGTGGGGGTTTACATTTTTCCACTAAAAAGGGTGGATTGATATATAGGGTGGAAGCAAACTATAAAGGGTGGGGGTTCTTCGAACTCCCAATTTGTGCAACTAAAATAAAATGGGGAAAAAATGGAATATCCTTTGACTGAAAATAAGTGAGGTGATATTTCAGGATTGCTTTTGGGTGTTACTATGACACCCAAACTGGGTGTAAGATAAATAGGAATACATGTACTTTCAGGTTAAAAATAAGTGAGGTGATATTTCAGTATGTTAAATGCTTTAAATATAACATTACCATATGACACCAAAAGTGGATGTAAGAAACATATAAATTGCTAAAAGGGTGGGGGTCTATAATTTTAAGTATTAAGGGTGTCTTTATCAAAAGGGTGGGGTAAAATAAAAAGGGTGGGGGTCAAACCCTACTGCCAACTTTGCAGATTTGAAAATGGAAAACTGTGTTGATGAAATTTCCCATAGAGGATCCCATTTTTTGGCATTATTTGGTTGAATTTCAATGTATGTTTTCCATCCATAACTTTGCCATAAAATTTGTTACTCATATGAAGTGATTTTGAAGGTAATTCTAATACCACACCTTTTAAAGGGGCATTGGACAAAATTTCGAAATTCTATTTGTGGATGACTTACACTTCGTATGCTAAAAAATAACAGTCAATTACTAAAAATCGGGAAAATTTCGATCAAAACCTACAGAAGAGTCAAAAATTTGAATTTAATTTTGTTTGATGATTTTGGGTATGAGGCTATTCTCTCAATGCATTTATTGATGCTATATATATATATCATGAAAGAGTCAAATACTTGTTTGTAAAACATTCCTTTCACATCATAGATTGTAGATAAATCAAAAGAAGTTTGAAGTTTGCATTAGATCTCCTGAAAAGGCCAATTTTATAAAAATCAACTATAGAGGGCAGTATTTATCGTTGTCGACAACGATAATTAGAAATATAAGAATATCTAAATATTTTAATATAAAGGGTTTGAATTTGACAATGAAATTTTGCATACTGTCATTATTACCTCTAACACTTCAGATGATGCAAAAATCTCAAAATGAATGGGGAAAAGTTTGGGGATGATGCTGAACTTGTCCAATGCCCCTTTAAGACAAATTAGAATTTTACAAAACAAATAAAATTTAAATTTTGTGAAGTATAGCCTATAGGATAGGATACATATGATACACCTGAGTCCAGAAGCATCGTCTTGAAATGATACTGAGACGAGCTGCCCGCTTTTGATGTTCAAGAAATACAGCAGCGAAACCGATATGCTTGAGAAATTAGATTGGGAATCCCTTGAACTTGAAAAGAGACATAAGAAGGACAGATTAACAATGATGTACAGAATCACAAATGGTCAAGTGGGATCAGGAATTCACACATTACCGGCGTAATTTCCGAGGTTTTGATTAGTCAAGAGCCGTCACGTGGCAATGCATGAACAGCAATCATTCATAAGCAAATGTTCTACTCCGCGTCGCAATGTGCACAATGGCGTGTTAGCTCTAAACGCAGGATGAAGAGCGCGCGTTTGTAATTTTTAGAAGTAAACAAGCTCTGGGCGCTTCTAAAAATATTTGACAACCATGAAAAGACGTTTTAAGGTCAATTTTTGCCCCGATTTTGACATTTTATACATGAAAAGGGTATGTGTGAACAGCAGTGACGTAGCCAGACATTTTGGTCAGGGGGGCAAAGATATTTCGTCCCGATTTTCCCCTGGCATTTGCACATTTCTTCCCAATTTTTCCCGGCAAAAAAATCTATTTTCGTACACCAAAAATAAATTCAAGTCTGTTTTAAAAACTTACAAGCAAAAAAAAAAAAAATGTTTTTCAGCAATTTTTGCACATCTTTTGAGACAATTTTCTGTTTTTCCCCTGCCATGTTTCCTGATTTTCTTGTCCTTCCCGATTTTTCCCGCTTGCTGTCCCGATTTCCCGCTCGAATTTTTGGCAGTCTGCCCCTCTTGCCCCATGGCCATGCTGGCTACGGCCTACGCCACTGGTGAACAGGGTTCATTAATATTTTCCGTGTGTAATCGCTTGATTTTGCCCCACGGGCAGATGGCGAGCATCGCTTCGCGATACATCTGTCATCCCACCCTCTGGCAAAATCAAGTGATTATATACGGAAAATATGAGTGACCCCTTTATTGACATCTAAAGGCGCTTGTCTGATGACAAAAGAACAAGAGGAAGTGAACAATTTAAGTACCACAGACAACACATTAGACTAGACATATTCAAGAACTCATTGAATTTGAAGACAAGTTAAGTGAAGACATCACCTTCCCAGTGGGCACAAGCAAATTTATCAACGTTGATAGTAAACCGTTTATAAACTAAACCAGAATTCAACCATTTCAATTTGAAGAGAAAGAAGGTTTATATTAAACGTTGATACTAAACCAAGTTGAAACTTTGGTTGATGTTAAACGTTGAATCAACGTTTAATAAACGTTGATACTATAGTTGTTGGATTTATTAAAATTCGTGAACGCGTGTTTATAGCAAGTACGCAATGGTCCCTGAAGCGAGCGTATATTTTCAAGGTTGTTAATGTTTAGTTCGCGTGTACGCACAAGGCTCTGAGTATGCGTTCACGAATTAAATCCAACAATAATAAATGGTTTAGATTTTCAAAAAAAATTTACGAAATCAACCAGAATTAAACCATTTATCAACGTTGAAAAATGGTTTAGAATGTTTAGGCTAAACGTTGAATCAAAGTTGTTAAGTTGATTTGTGCCCACAGGGTAGCACCTTCACTTGAAGCCTTTAAATGATGCCAACACAGTTAACTTAACATGTTAAATCCATCTCTGGAAGCGTGCAGACTTTGATGCTATACGTGCCAACACAAAGGAGTGGACCACAAAGTTTGTTATGGAAAATTCTACCAAAACACCAATTGAATCCCTTGCCAACAAAGTAGAGAGCCATCTATTACATCTGCTCAATGAGTTTGTGCCAAGTAAGCTTAGCTCTACCAGATACAGCCAACCCTGGTTCTGTACTGCCACAAAAAGAGTATGCCGCAGAAAATCCCGCGCATACAAGAAAGCCAGGAAGACCAACAGAGATCGAGACTGGCGTCGCTTCAGGCTTCTCAAGAAAGAAGCCTAACTTAAATGCAGAAGGGCCTACAATGACTACCTAACAAAGCTTATCTGTAGTGAGCCTGGTAACAACAAACGTCTTGGTGCCATCATTAAATCCAAACGTTGTGATCAAACAGGAGTTGCTCCACTAAAAGAGGGCGATATTCTGCACAGTGACCCTAAAACCAAGGCCAATGTTTTAAACCGGCAGTTTGCTTCTGTTTTCACCAACGACAGCTCTACCAAACTGCTGACCTTGGACACAGCTCATACCAATCTATGGATAGCATCACCGTCACTATCCCAGGTGTTGCTAAGCTGCTACGTTATTTGAAACCACACAAAGCGACTGGCCCAGATAATATATCAGCTCATCTACTCAAAGAAGTTGCTGAAGAGATCGCTCCTGCTGTAACTCTACTCTTCCAAGCCTCATTAGACCAGGGCAGACTACCATCAGCATGGAAAAAAGCTTTGATTGTCCCAATCTTCAAGAAAGGCAGCAGATCTTCAGCATCTAACTACTGACCAATATACTTGACCGCCATATTGTGCAAACTGTGTGAACACATTGTCCATTCCACCATCATGGGCCATCTGTCAGATCATCATATACTGACAGATTCACAACATGGGTTTCGCAAAGGAAGATCCTGCGACACACAGCTAATTCTTACCATCAACGACTTAGCTCAAGGCATCGAAGATAAAGGCCAGACTGATTCAATCCTCCTGGACTTCGCTAAAGCCTTCGATAAAGTGTCCCATCGTCTCCTACTTCACAAGATCCAGCACTATGGAGTCAGAGGCCGTACTCTACTTTGGATTAAAGACTTTTTGAGTGAAAGAACACAGCAAGTCCTGGTAGATGGTTACTCCAGCAGCGAAGCTCCTGTTACTTCTGGTGTACCACAAGGCAGCGTACTCGGTCCACTACTATTCTTGACCTACATTAATGATCTACCTGCCAGTGTGAAATTCTCCACCACCAGGCTCTTCGCTGACGACTGCGTCCTCTACAAGCGCATCACATCTGATCTTGATTCCTCCAAGCTCCAAGATGACCTGGATTCACTACAGTCATGGGAAAAAACCTGGCTCATGAAATTCGATCCTTCTAAGTGCCAGGTAGTGCGCATCACCAACAAACGCAAACCGGTCACATCTGCCTACAAGATCCATGAACAGTTGCTGGAGGAAGTCAGCTCAGCCAAGTATCTGGGACTCAACTTAGTCTACAACAAACTGAATTTCAACACACATGTCGACAGTACCACCAAAAAGGCGAATGCAACTCGTGCCTTTATCAGTCGTAATCATCACAGCTGCAGCAGACGAATTAAAGAAGCAACCTACAAGACCTATGTTCGACCTAGTCCTATCCTTGAATATGCCTCGGCAGCATGGGACCCACACACCCAGAGGAACATTGGCAAGCTAGAACAGGTCCAGCGCAGATGTGCACGATTTGTCACAGACACAGGCAACTACGATCGCCATGCAAGTGTTACATCCATGATAAACGACCTTGAATGGAACAGTCTCCAGAGCAGACGTCAACAAGACCGACTCTCAATGCACTACAGGATACGCTTCAACCTGATAGGCATGGACTGTACTCAATTCCTGACCACTCTGTCAACAAGTACTAGAGGTCACAAATCCCGCTTCTGGACGCCATTCTGCAGTAGCAAGACGTATCATTCTTCATTTTTTCCCCACACCACAAGGGACTGGAACCTTCTGGAGAAAGATCCTGCAGACTTTCCCACCCTCAATGCTTTCAAGGCTGCATTGAGGACTGGCTCCAAGACTAAGTAAACATGCAGTATCCTGATTTTTAACCGCACCTGTAAATATTTTTACTGCACATCTGTAAATATGTATGCACTTTTGGATGGATATTGCATTAAGTTAACTTGGACTTGGAGCACACACCCCACTGTAGTGTGATTATATTCAGTTATTGAAGTTTACACTTACAAGGAAGAAGAAGAAGGGACTGGTCTAGTCTAGATTCTTCCCATTAATTTTTTACCTACATATTTTTTTTACATGAATCGGTAGAACATGTTTATAGTAATATAACCTATAGAACCAGATACTGCTCATACAGATACAGTATTTTGGGGAATTAAGATTCTCCATCCTCGGGTTTTTTCCTCATTAACGCTACAGCCCGTACTCTGGCAACTAAATGGTAATTTGACTGAGAATGCGGCTAAGTTAGGGGATTGAGCTAGTCAAGCGTTGTTCTTTGCATACGCACAATTTGGCGGCAAAATGTAAGATGCGTATTGCGCTGTAGTCAAGAAATAGTAGCGCGCGATACAACGCACAGCGGAGTCACTACGCACTCACGCAGCGTCGGCCTAGGCATGACGCCCGCGTGGCGCAATCCCCTAACTTAGCCGGATTTTTAGGGTGCAAACAGACCAGTTGCATATCTGGACTTTTATTAATCTATGCTACAGCCACTGAGCCAGTTTTATACTCTTTCTCAGATAGGGTATTTCATATATGATCACGTTGAGGGCGCTGTAACATTTTCAAAAAGTGTGCCAGTTTAGTTTTTAAGCTCTAACTTTAATTCTGTTCAAGTTCAAAGGATATAAAAAAATATGCATTTTCTTTGAAACAATACCTTTCAAATGAAACACATGCTATGAAACAAAAGCGCATT
>JXSR01S073158.1:51695-65464 GCA_000969725.1 Ophiothrix spiculata
TTTCATAATTTGGGTGCATTTTCCACTTTTTAAAAATATTTTCTCAAAAAACACCCAATCTGAGCAAAATTGGGTGCTTTCCCGACCTTTTTTAAAAAATTTCTGAATAGGTCGCTGAGGGCAACACAACAATTTTTTTTTAGCCTTATGTGTTACCTTACTTTAATTTCAACAATTTTCAATACCAGTATACATGTATGTACCCGGCAGGGTTGTCAACAGGAAACTTTTAGTGCCGGGTAAAATGTGAAATGGTAAGAAAATTGAAATTTTGATAATAATTGTTCATTTTTCTATCGATTCATTAATTTTGCATTTTTTGAGCCTTGAGTGCCGGGTATTTTGACTCAAAATCAACCTGAGAGCCGGGTGGAAATTAGAGTGCCGGGTGGTCCTGCCCGCCATCGCCCGGCGTAGTGACAACCCTGATGTGCCATATTGTTCCTATCACCCATGCTCTATTAAACGCCCACCCCATAAAAATTCAAAGAGAAGTGTCAAAAAAACATATAATTTTGAAACATGTAGGCCTATATCATTAATCTTACCAACAATTGAGAGTTAAAACAGGAAACGGTACTAATGAGGTCGCGATCCCGAAAATGATACGTAATTTTCAATACTTCCGAGTTATTGGTGGCTATATATTAGAAAGTTGCCATAATTGTTAAGCAAACGTGGCAATTTTGTGCAAATTTTGATGTTAAAAATTGGTCTCTAATAATTGCCACCCTTCATGAAATGTCGTCACCCAGTGGGCAATTAATAGGAACAATACAGTAGGCATATTCCACATGGGAGCATCAAATGCAGATGCTTCTAGATTTATGTACATTTCCGTAGTGCAGATTGTGTTCACACGGTCACGCGTCAATCTGACTTTACGGCCATGGTGCGTATTGACATGCTTAGGTGAGCGTATTTAACAAGTGGACACGATCACGTGTACACACACCGTCATTTACGCTTTTTGTGATTGTTTGCTGAAGTCCAGTTTAATCTAGATGTGCAAAGTACAGATTGATTTGCCCACGGGATTTGCCCATGTGGAGAGCCATCTTCTCTACTGAGTGGTCAATTGAGACTGTTCCATCAACTTCCATGTTACTTACTGGGGTGCAGCATTGCATTGGATCTCACCTCGAGGTTAATGACAGAGTCTACAAAATTTATCTCTGCAGCTAAATTAATTTTGGTATCAACCCTATTCTTTGATATATATTTTGCATTAAATGTGTCTTTCAAATATATTGTAAGAAAATATTAATAGATCAGAGCTGAAACATTAAATATTATGGAAATTTGGTTCATTCCATGGTTTTAGTTTCACTCCAGTAACAATGAATGAGTACATGCCAAATTCAACAACTGCGTCCTACAGAATATGATACTAATATATGTAACTAAAGGTTTATCACTCTGATGTCTTGTAATGCTTCATTTGAAAAATCAAAAACCTAAAAAGATTTCCTCACAGCATTCACAACAGCTTTAACTCCTTCACTGCGGCCGTGGTCAATAAACGTCGCCGTCGTCATTTTTGTATGACGTGTTTGGACTTGAAGCTTCAGATGGTTTGTAAACTTTGCAATACCACAAGTACTGGGGGCAACTTCCTAAAAATATTGCCTGGGGTCACAGGGATTTGATTCGATCCAGGGCAATTGTTAAAGGACCAGGGGAAATTTGCCCTTTTCCTCCCCCCTTAAAAAAATCCTTGTCTGATTGGCTTTCTAGATACGTAAACATTAGTGGCGTGCAGCTGTCATTGGTCATTAGAGACACCCCAAATACAACCACGTACCGGGACTCACATGCAATATTGCCTAGATACAAATATATAAATACGTTGACTATTTTTCATGCCGAAAAAGTTTGGAGCGGGACGTAAAAACGAGCTCTGCCTGTATGTCCGTGCGTTTGTGATAAAAACGTTGAGGCTAATAATAAAATTAACTTAGATGATTGGTTTCACATAATGATATCCTTGTCACTAAAATTCATTATTTCAAAAATGTTTTGTTTGTTTAATTTGTCATTTCTTTCTTCTAGACTTTCTTTTGTCTGATTTACTGAAAAAATTACATGTCCTGAAAAGCAAAACCCAGCACATACTAGTACCGATCCCCTGATCTCCCCTCTCACTGACCCAGCAATGAGCCCTGGCGAAAGGGGGAGTACCGGGTGGGAGACAGCGCTGCTGGTCTTAACATAGGCTTAGGACGATTTCAACATTGGGGGGGCACCAATTTTGCGAAGGGAAGTGAGCGAAGCGAACGGAGCGCTCGCCCCAATGGCTGGTCCCCTCATGCCCCCCACACTCTTCCTAAGCCAGTGCTTTACTGCATTTTATGCTTTTTTGTGGGGTTATATGAAAGCCCCGATGGGGGTAGAGGGGGGCGAAGCCATAGGGTTTTACTACTGCATTTGTGACCTGCTCCCACGAAACCCGGACAAAGTCGCCAGAACACTTATGGGAGTTACAGCCCAATACTATTGTCCAAAATCAATAGAAAACAAAGGAATTTTCTTAGGAAATATTGACTTTTCATGGACAAAACATGAGCAATGTCAACAATTGATATATCATTTTAAAGCTTGTAAATATCAGCATTTTCAATATGGACAAAAAGAAAAACGAGTTTTCCCGATGTATGATGATATTTTTTGGGGGGAGGGCTAAAATATACTTTTGCCCCCCCCCCCTCACACACACACTTAAAATATGGGGGGGGGGGGGGGGCAAAACCCCCCCACCCTCCCCCCCCCCCCCCCCCCCCCCCCCCAAAAAAAAAAGGGGGGGGGGGGGGGGGGGGGCACAATCCCCTCATGCTTCCCCCCCCCCCACTTCCTAAGCCAGTGCTTAATATCTCCAGTAGGTATGCCTGTGTGGGGACCTACCAAACTGCTCATAATGGTAGACTCCCCACCTCTTGCTGCAAAAAATCCCATCGCTGCCACCAAATATTTTGAAAAATAAGATAAAAATCAAAAATTTGAGAAAAACCTTCCTAGATAGATATTTGTTTCCAAATTCAAAAAGCAAAAATTTCATAAATGCAAATTTTAGTAAGGCTTTCCAGACCTTTTTTTTGGAAAAATACGTTTTTCGGCATTTTTTGCAAAAATCGATATCACTAGCACTAATAAGTTCAGGGTAAAAATCTGTTTTTTTAATATTGTATACGGTACTTTTATTAGGTTTATGTAATTAGTTTGATAGTTAGAGTACAAAAAACTGTTCATGCTAGTTGAAGGTCTACCCCAGCCTTAAGTTCCAACTCTAGGAGGCAGTATTTTCCATTGTCCTGAATGATATTAAAAGAAAATCTAAGAATTTTGATATAAAGAATAAGATTTTAAAATAAGATTAAGATTTTTCATGCTGGCATTTATATTACCACATCACTTCAAATGATGCAAGGATCTTGAAATGTTTGAAAATAAGTTTTAGGATGATTTTAACGTGTCCAACGCTCCTTTAAGGCTTTTAAAATCACAGTTCATTATTGGACTTGTTCTAGCTGGATATAAATTGATAATGAAAGGGGAAAAATTAAAATGGAGGATAATGGTTAGGCTAGGAAACATGTTATCCCGGAGGGGGGAGAAAACATGTTTTCTGTGTAGCATTAAGTAAAAATAGGATTTACGCACAAAAATAAAATTTTACAGTTTTTAATTCACTGCTCCACAAAATATGGTCATTCTATTTTATTCTAAAAAATGCTATGTTTTGGGTTAAATTTAGAATATCAGTTTCCTTATATTGGGTTTATAGCCGGTTATAATAATGACAATAATGATACGGGGCATTGGATGAAATTTCATGAGAAAATGATGTGAGGATTGAAAAGGGGATTATTTAACAATCAGATTAAGCATGGGCGATAGTTCGATATATCAATCGATATTTTGGGATATATTGAGATTTTTTAGATATTGATGTAGCTGATAATGAATTTTAAAGGGTTACGATTTAATTGTACCCGTCAACATATTGAAAATAGTATTGAAAACTATGTACAACTCTAGCTAACTATTGATAAAAATGTTTAAGTTTCAATGCTAGAAAATGCGAAAAGTGTATGTTTACAAGAGGGATGAGGAATTGCCGAATAACACCACGGATGTTGGCAACACCAGGCGCGTAACATGGCTCACTTTTCGGGGAGGGAGTGTCAACAGCCCAGTTTGAGCTTGATTTTCCCCATTTGAGGGTAGTTTCCTGCAGAGTTAAGCTACTGAACGACACTTTTCATATCTTTGGTTGGGAAGTTGAGAAAGGAAAACCTGATATATTGAGATATATTGATAATTAACCACTGATATATAAATATCAGAAATTCTTAATAATAACACACACCAAATTCAGATGACAGGTCAATATTGGAGTCCCCTTTACCTGGAGTTTGCTTGTGACTTGTAACTTGTAAGATACTATCTTTGGAATCCGAGTGTTGCTTATAAATAGGACATGTTTCTGATACCACTTCCTTGATTAGTGAGCACTTTGGAAATTAGAGTAACAGATATTCATTTAAGATATTGTGATAAACTACATGTTGTACGGCGGTTGTCTTATCCATATTTCGTTCCTTGCTGATATATGTTTATGTGTGGGTTTGGGGGCTGTATATGTGTTCTAGCTTTGATTTTTTTCCCACCTAATTGCATCATATTACAAGTTTTGTCTTGATAAATTTCGAATTATTTTGCATTGTGCAAATTCAGTAGAATTTTACTCTACAAGTTTATTATTTCCATCTTCCAAGACTTATGATTCTCTCAAATTGTATAATGGTACTACTTATAACATGCATTGATACAATACAGTGTGTCCCAGAATGAAGTTATCAAGATTTCAATGCCGTGTAATTCAAAAACTAAATTATCCAAGACAATGAAAGTTGGTGACAATTATGCCTGATGTCACTTGCATTGGTGCAAAAATAAAGAAAATCCATGCATTAATTTTTTAGATTTGAGCGTTTGAAGCTGCAGAGGAGTTTGGACACTTTTCCCAGTTTGGAGAAGTCGTAAAAAATTCCAGTGGTAATTTTCAGCGGAAGTATGCGAGCAAGGATGTCATGTTTACCAACATTTCTGTTTTGTTTCACATGTTGCTTCTCCATGATGCCTTGGAGTCTTAATGAAGGTTCACCTGAATGTTAACTCTGCTTCTACCTTGACGTCCACTTGCTTATTTTTTTCAGTTCCTCCTGCCATCTGATACCATATGCTTTATAGGCCTATTTTCTGACATTTTAAAGATAGGATATACTCTTGCGATGAGGATATATGGCTCCTGGAAATGTTAAATAAATCTTTCCATTGTTTCAACGATACCAGCACTTTGCAGATATTAGGTCAATCATGATACTCTTTTCTCCATTGACAGATGAGGTGTTATGTTTGCTTTGAATTACCATATTCCTACAACCACTGCTACCAGGTAACCAGCCCTTTAGCGTGCTTTCAAAGGGCCCGCTAAATGATTTTCCTAAACAATTACTTAATAAAATTTATTAAATGATTTTTACATATGAAAAGGAACCAGATTAAGGTTAAAATAATCTTGAAAAAAAACCACTTATAATTGAACAAATATTATCATGATTATGTCTGTAAAGATGGCATTCTTCGTTGCTGTGGAATTTTTACAACTTACCCAAACTGGGAAAAGTGTCCGAACTTCTGTTGAGCTTCAAACGTTCACTTCTACAAAACTAATGCATGGATTTTCTTTATTTTTGCAACACAGCAAGTCAAGACATCGTACATGATTGTCATAAAGTTTCATTGTCTGGAATAATCTGATTTTTGAATTATGTAGCGTTGAAATCTTTATAAATTCATTCTGTGACACACTGTATACAAGAAGAAACTCGTCAGGTAATTATCTGATGAGCCTTTGGGCAAAACAGTCTGTTGTAATCATGGAGTAATATAGTTTAAGTTTCTTTATATGTATTATATACTTTCCATCTGGATTGAGCACTCTACAGAAGAGTGTAATTTTCATTACATTGATACAATATACATATATGTACATAAAACAAGCTACCTTTTCACTCTCGTTTTTGTTTGATGGAATAAAATCACCCCTTGACTGTGATGACACTCTTTTCCAAAACAATTTGGCATGTTAAAGCACTACCTTTTTGCTTCGTTTGGGTTCCGGAGTCATGGAAATATGCACCACATGCTTGTTTGGATCCAGGGGCACAAAGTGTCCATCAAAATGTGTGAATTTGCATTAACTGATGAAGTGGAAATGTCAAATCTTGGTTGTCACTCACATTTTCTCGATATATTCTCGACATAAATGAAATATTTAAATTTTGTCCAATTCCCTTTAAGTACGGTAATGGTTTTTGACAGAACCTTCTATTAAACCAAAACAATACTGTAATGAATTTTTCAGCTTGTCGCAGTGATTTTTTCGTTCATGTAGCAAATTTGGAATAATGAATTTGTAACAATTTTTTACATTCAGTTACTGGAAAAGTCAAACTGAACTAGTTTTCTATTAAAGGTTACAGGAAAAGAAAATATAAGTAGCTTCATATACAGTCGATATAACAAAACAAAGTGGAAAATACCAATGTAAAATTGTAATGAAGCACAAATAGTCAACGATACTCAAAACAACTTTTAAATATAGCGCTTTTTTATGACCTCGAAAAACAATCAATCTGAACTGCCCTACTATGATGCTTACATACTTCGATAGCTTTGTCTCGACGTCGCGTCATGCTTTGTTTCATCTGGTGTTTTGATATTGTACATTGAACAGAAAGTACAAAGCGACAACTAGTATGAATGCAAGGTCGGATGACGTCGGTAAGGGTTCAGAGATTTTCGAGATCCACGGATATTAAACAATACATATAATAGTTTACTGGGTGTATATTCCAGGGTCTTATGAAACTCTTCGTACACTAACAAGCGTAATCTCACTCAGCCAGTTCAAAGAGATTGTTTTTGAGGTCGTCAAATACAGGATTGCGAGGCGGTATATTTGAAAGCTTTTATGAACATCGTGCATAATCGGAATTTTATGTTGTTGTTTTTCACTCAGTTTAGTTATAACAAATTCATAAAAACTGCTTGATAGTTTCTTTTCATGTAACCTTTAATGACTTTCAGACATATAAAAGAGATTTCAAGGCAAAAATAAAATGAGTAGCAAATATTTTTGATAGTGCAGCTTATATTAATAGAATAACTGTTTAAAAGCACTCTCCTGGTGTCTTAAATATAGTGTCATATTTACTATCTTGAAAGATTGCCTTTATCACAACCCAGCCAGACTGGCGTCTGCCCTACTACATCATCAGTAAACACTGAAATGTACTGTATGGGAGGGAGGGGAGAGAGGTTCTCTGAAATATGACATTTTTCCCATAATAGATGCAGTGAGGTCTTGTGTATATTTTTGGCAACATTGAGTTTTTCTCTTCAATAAGAATTTTTCAAAAATAATGTACAATTTGTATTATGACAGAATTAGATGTTTAGAAATAAAGAAAAGCAAATTTAATTTGACCACAATTACAGCTCCTGAGCAATAACATAATTGTAAACCACATATGACTTTGTTCCTTTCACATAATGAAATATTTTTTACAAGATTTTTAAAGGAGCATATCCAATTGTTTCAACTTTTTTTTCAAATGTGTTGAGATTTTGGTACCAAATTATTGCTCATATTTTTCTTATTACCCATGGTTGAGTTATGTTTCGTTTTGGAGTTATATATAAAAATTTATCTAAGGCTGTGATCACTAGAACTATACTATTCGGGTATACGGTGCACAATTTCACTTGGGCACATGAATAGATGCAATCCAACACATTTTTTTATGCTACTGGGTCACATAAGAGGGCACGTTCAAAAAATCGTATGGCTTGCCGTGCCTGTATGAAATATAGCCATCGAATATCGTATAGCGAATACCATATATATACCGTATTCTTCTATATGATCGCAGCCTAAATGGTAACCATAATTAATTTTACACAGTAACGTATAGGCAGCTCTAAAATACAAAATTGCCCATAAAACCAAAATGGTTTGACCAATTCAGCTGAAATTGGAAACTTAAACCTCTTTAGTACTAAATTTTGAAAATCAGACCAAGCTCCTCTAAAAGTCGAGTCTTATTTTGTTAATTTTTTATTTTAATGTTGGCTATAAATAAGTTCAAATAGCAAATTGGTAATCAAGTTTTACAGCTTGAGATATGACTGCATATATAAATCACCCTGATTGCAATATCAATTTTGATCATTAAAATATATATTTAGTCCCAGAATGGGGCCACTCAAGGATAGTGGTGGGGGTGGGGGTACTCACAGTGGCAAAGTAGACATAGGTGACTGCCATATGGAGTGTATTTTTCCCATTTCATCACAGATTAACACACCCCATTTGCCTAAATTGGATGTGATTTGGTAAATTTTCTCAAAAAGCATGATATGTGAGGAAAATTTGATGGTTTTCTGTCAAAATTGGCAATACTCTTGAGCTGGTATCCCGGGCTGGTATATGAGTTGAAAATAGGTATAGAGATGACCAAATTGTCAAAGTCCGACAGGCACATTCGTTTTGAATCGATCCCCTCTAGAATTTTCAGCAAAAAATACACCCGACTTTGTTTTATAGGCCTGACTGACTAAGATTTTCAAATTTTCCATTTAACCCTTTCGACCCTGAATTGCAATAGGTGTGTATAGCCCATACTGAATTAATTTATACTCAATACGAATTGGAACGCCTGATCGTTCTCTCGTAAGCTCCTTTGGAAACGCTCAGGCGTTCTATCGGATCGAAAGGGTTAAAAATTAAAACATGCACAAAAATCAGCCATTTCCCCCCTGAAATTATTCAGTGCAACCTAGCTATCAACTGTATGTGACCCCTCCCTATATCTGGGGCTTTTTAGCATACATGTATTATCCAGATGGCGATATTATTAAATTTACATATATCAAGAAACAGGTATTTGCGCAAATTTAATCACCTAACCTACGATATCATGACACGACTCACGTCACACCATCACTGTGTTCTGTCCCTTGAGATCAGCCATCTAGGCCAGTGTGCGATGCTTGAACACCCTTTATAATTTCTAGAATAGAACAAGTAATATTTTACATCAACAATGGTCTACTTCAGTTAATGATTGATTTTCATTGCTTTTAGCGTCATGATTGAAAATATCTCTGTGATTTTTTTGTTTGTATTTATTCCCTGTGCTTGGGTCTGGTGGTAAGAGAAAAATACAAAGATTCTACACCAGACCCCTTCTCTTAACTCTTACTCTATTACAGAGATAGAACTTATAAGCATAAAAATAACACATTTAACCCTAACCGCGTAAAACCATACAAAACCATTCAAAGCCTAAGTCCAAATACGTCACCCATCAATCATTACGCAATCACCCAAGTCTATATCTAAACACGGAATGGCTAGCCTGCCTGAGTTCCCCCCGTAGCACGAAGCCCACACTCTCGCCTCTGAAACCAGAGGTCGCGGGTTCGCGCCCCGGGCCCGGCGCGCGCGCTGCGCGCGATTTTTTTCTTCCTCCCCCCCACCCTATGACGTGTTTGTACTTAGTTTATTTACCCCTTCCCCGTGAAAAAGCTTAAAACGGTGGGAACTGTTAGGGTTAATAGCAGAAATAAAAAAAAAAACGTTTGAAAAATAATATCGCTTTATCATTGATATGTGCATCATATTTTATCATATGGATAATTGGAATTCCATCGAGCAAATTCTTCACGTAGGTCTTTCAGGAAAACAACCTTGTTTCATATCCATATCTATACCTTTTTTGAAATTTTTTTGAAGGATTTTGATTTTTAATTTTTGAAACTTATTCTTTTAACAAACTGGAATTCTGTACGAAGCCATGAAGTATTTTATAGGAGTTTGAATTATGATTGAAAGTTGAAAATTAAAAAGCCTTAATGACACTCCAAGTATGCCATTACAGACATGTATGATCTTTCTATAAAAAACTGTAGTGTAGAGAATTAAAGATTGACAAATTTTGTTTGTTGTTGTTTTATGAGTTGTCCAATATCCTCCCAGTTCAGGCTTAATTTAAAGGGCCAGACTTGAGCATGATGTCCACCTTTGAATTTTCCAGGTAATAAAAGCGACATTGCCAGTGCTGTTTTATTTAACCCTTCCCCCTACTCAACCATACAGTCATCGTCAAGTGTTTCTCTGATGATCAAGTGTGAATAGAAACTATGCATTAATCAGAAACCCAATACCCATGATAACCACGGGATCCGCGGATAAGTTCCCTTGCGGAAGTCTCAAAAGATGGATTAGTTACAAGTTATCAGTTACCTCAGAGGGAGGAGTAACTGAGATGTAGAGAGCATCCCTAGAAGGAGATAGATTGCTACATTCCCTAAGTGCAAATGATGGGACGCTTGATTGGGAGTCATCAATGTTGCATGGTTTGAACAGGTATATATAAAACAAATGCCTTGAAAAATAAGAAAACATTTGTGTACAAAATGTATTGAGATCAGAACAAAACATTCCAACATGAAATGGCATAATTCTGTAGGAAATTGATATTTTCAAGCATATTTTAAACTTTGTGGTGCCTTGTGTAGTGTTTTTATTTCTCAAAATTTTCATCTCTCAAGTTGAAGTCAAACCTATAATATGAAGTGTATAAAAGATAACAAAAATCATTGAAAATTAAAATAGTTAGTGTGCCCATCACAAGCTAAAGGTAAAATGTTTTTCAAGATTTGAAACTATATTGAAAGACACTGTTTCTTTTATTTTAAAGCACTTTTAGTTGTTATCTTTAGTAGATAGTAATTAAAAACGTTTCAATGCCTCACTATCCTCAGTAGATAGCAAGGTGTTTCAAAATTAAAACATTTTAATTGCTTAAAACCCACCATCTTTTGATTCATAACTTATTTAAGCATAGCTGATATAATAAGATCATGAATAATTTGTAGACCAAATACAGAAGAATACCCTTGTTACTTCACTTTGTTTAATCTGAATGTACAGCAAACTTCACTAGGTCAAATAATATTTAATATTTAGAAGTAATTCTATCTTCAGTTGATAATTATTGAACACATTGCCCCTTGTTTTATTTTTAGTAGATGGCATGGTTTAAAAAGGAACTTCTTTGCTTCATTTATTTACAACCATATCTTTTGATCTGTAACTAAAGCAGGGCAGCGATACTACATGTAAAATCATGAATAATTTGTAGACCAAATACCATTAATGCATTGGTTAATTTACTTTGTGGAATCTGGAATGTACATTTAAAAAGGCAGTCAGAGATGTTTTGTTTTAAATAATTGTTATCTACAGTAGATAGCAAGGTGGTTAAAAAACAAAACACTTTTAGTTGCTTCATTTACTTACCGCTGGCCTTTTAATCTGTAGCTGAAATAGGGCAGAGATAATTAGGTCATGAATAATTTGTAGACCAAATATAATGCACTTATTGCACTTGTTACTTGTTGGAATCTAGAATGTACATTCGGATAAGACAGACAAAGGTTTTATTATCAGATATCGCTATAGAAAGTGATTGAACTCTTTGCTATCTACAGTAAGTAGCAGAATTATTCTACAAAATGCTCTTGAGCACTTTTCTACCACCTTCTTTTGAATTGTATAACTGATTTAAACCAGGGATACTGAGATCATAAATAATTTGTAGACCAAGTCCAGTGCATTTGTTATACTTTACTACGTTGTGGAATCTGGAATGTACATTAGAACAAAGCAGTCAAAGAGAGTTAATTATTTAGAAATAGTTGCTCTCTTCTACATAGATAATAATTAAAACCTTGCTATCTACTTTGCTATCTTAAGCAGATAGCAAGGACTTTCATAAACTAAACAAAGCATTGTTTTATTCTGTTACATTTTTGATAGTTGATGCAGAGCAGAGATAGATCATGAATAATTTGTAGACCAAATACAGCAAAATTCCCTTGTTACTTAAAGAATCAAGCTATTATACTATATAGCTTGATGCTTAAAGACAGTCAAATACATTTTAGAAATAATAATTGCTATCTTTAGTAAATGAAAATTGCTCTCTTATAGTAAGTTGTTTAAAAAAGAAAGCACTTTATGGTGTTACATTCAGTATATATTTTAATATTTTGATAAAGACCTTTTTAAGACCTCCAGGAGATACCGTTAGTTGCTAAGTGTATTTATCATCATCTCTAGGACTGAGATTATAAGATCATGAATAGTTTGGAAATTAAATACAATGCATTAGTTACCTCACCTTAATGGAATCTGGAATACACATTAAGATAAGACAGTCAAACAGTGTTCCCTCTAAGTGCTTGCAACAATTCAAATGATTTTGACAAAATTGAAGAGGTGCTTGTGTCAAAATCACAAACTGAGAAAAATGGCTAATTAAGCAAGAAAAAGTGTCTCTCTCACATATCTGCAGAAACCTGTTGCTGCTTCTGTGCCATGGTGTGCCAAATCATGGCCATAAAGCTAGAACATTGCACTCAAATATTTTTAATTATATAGAAATACAGACAATCTACCGTGCCAGGTTTTGACCTACACCATTTTTAAAGGAAAGGTACCAAAAACACAGATACTAAATTAAAGATTTTAGGTAGGACAGTCATAGACATTTTAACTCTTCAAATGATTGAAATTATTTTTGATTTATATATGCAATTAGCCTGTGTCTTTAATTTCCTCTTGATTTCCTAGGAAGCATACGTCCGTGTTACTCGGTAAATTTTGATTCATTATGATTTAATACACATGGAAATCAATTTAGACATGTGCAATTTATTACCAATTGGTCATCATGGTGGTAGAATATGAGATCTATGCAAATGAGATGATGCATCTAATGTTTATTAATTGTTTGTTCATTTTTTATGCCAGTCAGGGCCAGAATGGCAGAGTTTTTAATTAAAGTAGAGATTTTACTAAGTTTCGTGATTTAGTGTGATCGAGTACCAAAATTATGATTTTTGGGCTTCATCGTGCTTGTAACGATCCATTGAGAATTTTCATGATTTTTCCTCAAACATTCTTTTTCATCGAGGGGTTTACACAATATCATATAATAGACTAATGATAGATTGCAAAGGACTTCTCTAATGGGCATATTTGTAAGCTTAAGCACAAACGTTTTGTGTTCTTGATTGATTAACAGGGTTAACAGGGGATTGTGCATTCTCACACTTTTTGACCTAATTTTTCATGCATTTTGTGCATTTGAAAAAACAAAACCGGCCACGCTTTTTGCCGTTTTAAATGGTGCTACATACACTGTGGTGCTTAATTTTTCCCATTGAAGAGGAGTATCTTGATAGTGAAATGTTCTGAATTAAAACCATTTAAAAGTTGATTGAAGTATTATTGCATTTTGACTTCTCAGAATCACATATTTTGAAATTGTGGTTTGAGGATTCTGGTCCATGATAGACCTGACTGGAATTTGCTGGTAAAAATCAGCATGAATAACATTTTATCAATGTAGAACCAATTTTTAAAATACAAATTTGGGATCACCGGACTCGTTTTTGCATGCGAGTCTGTTTAAAAATAGCATTTTTGGAGCTTTTTGGGAAAATCAGTACAGGGGTCTATGGGAAATATGGCAAAAGTGACATTATATAGTGTTGATTCAAAAACTTCCCAATAAATTTTGTGTCAATTTTATCACAATATTTGCGCAAAAGCATGTTCTTTCAATAGACAA
>JXSR01S073161.1:4201-22529 GCA_000969725.1 Ophiothrix spiculata
TCAACCAGGATTTGAACATAAGACCTCCTGTTTCAGGAGAATATCACTGTGTGTAAATTTGTACTCTTGTGGGTAAGAGAGTGCTGTTTATATGGTATCATCCAAAATGTGCTCATTTTATTTTCCATTTAAATAACTTAAAAGTTATAGGTTTGTAAATGTGCATTTCATATCGTGAGTGTCACAGTCAATCTTGGTGTGTCCAATTCATGAGGCCCGCAAGGATTGAGTGAATATAATTGGACGGCAATCAAAATTCACCGTAAGTGCATTAACTTTGTCTTATTTTTTGAGCATAATGGAATACAAATTTATTAACCAAATCATTTCATGATTTTATTTATCCAATCCAAGTCAATTTGATTTAATTTTTATCTTAATACAGAACCCAAACCAACAAAGGCAGAACCTCAGGACATCCGCTGTTTTGAATATACCAGAAAGGAATGGACTGGCAAATCTCCCAAGCAATTTCTGATAGATTGGTGTCGTAAAAATCTCCCCAAATCCAACCCTCCTAAATACGAGAAGGTGCCTGCAGGTGGCGGCAAATGGAGAGCTAGGTAAACTATACACATATATAGACAAAATAAATATTTATTGGACAAAGTAAACAAAAATCCAGGGTAGGGGTCGCATTAACAGACAATGGAGCCCTGCACTCTGAATTTTTGTTTATACTGTCCAATAAATTAATGCTTGGCCTATTACATTCAATCTACATACAGTGACACCACTTTATGGTTTTTCTACTCATCAGTACACACAGGGACAACTTTTGATAGTGTTCATTTAATTCAGAAGCCAATGCTAGGATTTGAAGTCCAGTTCAGTGCATCAGTGCTTACAACCACTAAATTGTTCACCTGTTCATTCCTAAACAAAACTGCTTCCATTTCATGATGGATTTCTTAGCTGAGAAGTAAATGATGATCCTACAAGACCAAAAATGTATTTCATAACCCTGTTATGTATTACTAGAGGCATTCAAGTTAGTACTGTAATTTAGTGATCACATATATCTTTGCCTTCACCTTGGGTAACTGCTTTCTCCATACACTCAAAATGTGTCCAAGGAATTGTTGCACTGACTGTACCTGAAAATAATTTGGGTCCAGCTTGGTGTGCTGGTAGGGAAGCTTAAGTCAAAAAAAAAAAGAAAAACATCAACAAAAAAGACACACCAATTAGTGAAACCGTGTACCATGCTATAACAACTGTGATCACAAGTTTTTACGGGGCTTACTTATCATTTATTGTTAGGGTAACAGTTGACAAAAAGAAAGAGCAACCATTGATAGTCTGTCCAGATATAGTGACTGAGAATGCTATGGAAGCCCAGCACCTTGCCAGTGTCCTTGCCTTATGGCATTTGTGTAGAGGACAGGTAAGTCAAAAGGCAAAGAACCTGCAGCCATACAGATATGCACACTTGTAATAAACTACTGTTTGAACAAGAATCATCTGTAATACAATATGATGTGCTTTAAATATATTCATGGAATAAAAAAAATCCAGGGGATGTGGCCTCTGCATCCCTGATTTGTTATTCGACACAACCTCAGTACATAAGTTAGCTCTATCCCACTGTAAGCATTATACCAGGCCCTTTGGCAACCTCTAGCAGCGCTAAACATTGATAAACCCACATTTAAACCATCACAGCCATGATCAGCTTCCTGAGTTTCTAGCTGATTTCCACGAGACAATTGGCAGTTAGATCTTTGCCCAAATTAATTTCAAGCATGCTCAAGTTTGGGAACCACCAGGGATCAATCTCAGAATCTACTGTACTTCAAGTGAGCACCTTACTAACTTTAATGCTCCTCTGAAACAACCTTTACTTCTTTCCAGTGCTAATTGCCTCACATGTAAATTTTTAAAATTTGATTTGACTTTTTCAGTCCATTCATCAGCTCCTGCCTCCTCCATACAGGGGTGTATGGTTAGAATGGAAAGATGCGGACGCCAAGGAAAAAGAGGACAAAAAATCTAAGCAGAACAAAGTAAGTAGAGACTTCAATCTTGGCCAAAAACTACTTGGGACCCTAATAATGGCAGTGATGTAGTTATGAGTGCAATAAAGTGTGGGGTGCAGCGTTGGTGAGGTCTAAGTTACCTTGGGACTTCCCTCCCCACCATCCAATGATGCAAAGAACACATGCGCACACCACATTCGTAATGGTATATTGCTCAACAACATTGAGTAGATATTTTTTCTCCTTTCTAATTGCCAGTGTTATGTTCCTTTAGATTTTTTCAAAGCATTCTTCTTTTTTTTTTTAGCCCAGAGATCAATTTGATAATTCAAAGCATTATTCTTTTTTTTTTATTTTAGCCCAGAGATCAATTTGTAAGTCAGTTACTGAGACAATTGAAACTTCAAGGCAGTGACAAAAAAGAAGAAAAGGAAGAGGATGTTAAGGAGGAAGCTCAGGAGACAGAAATAGAGGAAGACACGTGGGAGAATTTTGATGATGGGGAGGAAGCTGATGAATGGGACAAGGATGAAGAAACTCATGAAGAGATTAAACCAGTAAGTTGATTTATTTTACACTTTTGCACTTACAGAATAAGCGGGCTCAGTGTGATGGAGACAACCACTTAATGGGAGAAATTTGATATTTCAGTACTTTTTCTTGATTTCAGTATTTTTTAGTTAAAAATTTCTGCAATTTTAGGGATTTTAAAAATTAATTTGAAGTATTTTATATAAGCCCAATTAAACACTATTTTCACCTAATTTCACAACAACCTGGAATTTCTCCAACCCCCAAACAGATCCCCCTGAAAATGTTGCAAAAATTGGGTATCAGCAGAAGCTTCTCTTAAAAGTTTGGAATAAGCTATAATGTGTAATGAATTATGAAGATTTCATTTTGCAGGCACTTTTTAGTTTCATTATATCCAGTTAAAGTGAAACTTGCTGCGTTTGTTTGTTGTGTCACTCGTATGTGCACACGATTATGAAGTTGCTTGACGCATGACAACACAGTGTGTTGTATATATTAATGAATTTGTAAAAATAAGCAACTGATTAATTAAATTGTTTGTTTTGATGAATTGCTAACATTCAATTTGAAAGCGAAGTGTATCAATTTATAGTGTTATTTTATTCGTTTTCAGCCCTCTGGTGATGGTCAATCAAGAAGACACAACATCAGTGGCCAAACATTATGTGCAATATTTGAAAAGAGAAGGGTGAGTACAGCAGAACAAGTTATATGGATTTGTTATGTATGTTACGGGTTTTTCTCAGAGATGCAGTTGCTTACGATTGTGGGGTAACATTTTTTTCATAAATATTAAAAAAAAAAAAATGTTTGCATCCGTTTTGCGTGCACAAATTTCAATGCAAACTGAACGCATGCTATTCTGACTCATTTGGATAATCACGCGCCACATCGCTGCATAATATATATGAGGAAAATTATGCAGATGCAGATATGCCATCAAAGTAATCAAATTTTATTGAAAAATGTCTGTTTTTGTTTACTGACGCATTTGGTTAATCACGCGCCACATCGCTGCGTAATGTATACTTGGAAAATTATGCAGATGCAGATGTGCCATCAAAGTAATCAAATTTTATTGAAAAATGTCTGTTTTTATAATTTTTCTTGAAAACTAACACGGTGACCCTATTTTTTTTATTTCAGTATTTTGAAGTGTGCAAAAAAGGCTTTAACATATGTAAAAATTTAAAAAATCAATGGAGCATTTACTATTTTAAAAGCACATAATGATCGACTTTTTGGAGCTTTCATATACTTTGTGTGGTAAATCTAATGAATTTTGGGGAAAATATGTACTTTTTTGGAAATATCTGTATATCAAAAACGAGCATGGTGACCTATTTATTTTATTTTAGATTCCTTATCAGCACAAATAAATCTACCAAATACTAATTTTTTCAGAAAATCAATGGAGATTTTGCATATATTTGTGGGCGCGTGTGGCCTAGCGGAACAGTGCAGGACTCATAAACGGAAGGTTGTGAGTTCGAGCCCCGCTAGTGCCAACGTGTTGTGAACCTGGGCAAATCACTTTATCACACTTGCTTCGTCGACCCAAGCGCATTGGGGAGCTGTTTAGGGGGGAATATCACAACCTAAGTGCTGATAGGTCTGCGCCTTCGGTCATTGGCCGCAAATGGCCTAGTTTAAAGCGAAATGGTTCTGACGATTCCCTTGTTACGGCGTAATAATAATGGCCAGCGCTTTGTATCCACTGGAAAAGGCGCAATATAAATGCCAGAATTATTATCTGAGAAAACCCTTTAATGGAGCCACTTATATAATGTTAAACTTTCCTGAAAATCAGATACAAGTTAACACGGTAACTAAAAATCATTCAGGTCAAAGGTCATCCTGAGTGTTATTGTTTGAAGATTTGCAAGAAGTCTGACATCAGCAATGCTGTTGTTGACTGGTAGTGAAAACCCTAAATTTCTGATGTGTCCACCTAAAGTGCGCTGTGACTTGGTTCTATCACTCTTAAAACCAACCCTAAATTTAATCCTAAAATGTCAGGTGGGTCCTAAAATTATTTATGTGTAGAGGCAATGTTTATATATACTACTTATTTTGATTCAATTTCATTTTTCCAGAAATCTGGTATGTACAAAGAGATGTTAAATTCTCGCCAGGCTTTACCAGTTTACCAGCACAGAGTCTCTATTCTAGAAAAGATTAGGAAGGAACCTGTCGTCATCATAGCTGGAGAGACTGGTAGTGGTAAAAGTACACAGATACCACAGTTTATGCTGGAGGTAAGGAGTTTGGTATATTATGACAATAGTTAGATCAATCAGTAATGTGTCCCCTTGTTGTGCGACAGTAAGTCTTGTGGTGTCAAAGTTGAGTATGGTTGAAATTCCCTTGGACAAAAGAACTAATTGCTAATTGCTTTGTAGAAATGTGAATGGAAATCAGGGAGCTGATCCTGACAGGGATGGTGTAAATGTGAGTTGTTGAGCTTGATTCAGGATCCTTAAATAATGCTTTGTGTGAATGAAATCAAGCTTAATTGGGCCACAGCATTCAACAAACTCCTGTGCAATATGCGTAGACCTCTTCGAATAACATGAATTATGAGTTACCTGTATATGATATATCATGTACCCTATTCTCTAGGCCATGGATGGGGTGCCTATATACACAATTTAAAACTGTTTGTAGAGCTGATTAATGTGTATTTTGTTATGATTATGTTGCAAATTTAAAATCAATAATGTATCTTCCTTAAAAGTAATCAATCATTTGTAGATTAATAACTGCGTATTACTTGATGCGAGTGAAATTGTACAACAATAATGCACCGCGTGCTGAAGTTGGAGTTGTCCGCACTCACAAGGCGTAGCCGAGTGAGTTGGACAACTTCGACTTCAGCACAAGGTGCATTATTGTTGTATGATTTCATGAGCGCCAAGTAAAGAGCAATTATTAATCTAATTCATACACGACATGATTAGAATATAAATTGTAAGGAAATTCAACGGCATAATTATTTCAAAATGTTTTTGATGTTGCTATAAAACATAGAAAATGCAACCATCCATCGCCCCATGTTAATCATTGTAATATAGTTTTACCTTTCCTTTAAAATAAAACTTGCCATACAAGCACAAGCATGTTATGTGTATGCGTACATGGAATTGAACAACGCACTACGCAATACGTACCGTGCAACTAGACAAGATTAATGAATGCGTAAAAGTTACCAATTGTCCAATTAGATTGACAATTTCAATGCATACTTAACACAGAGTGTAGGAATTGTTATTAATGGCTGTTTCCATTCTGATCAAATTTTGGCAAAAGTTACACTGATCAAATTATCTCAAAGACAAGAATCCAGATTATTGACAGACTAATGAGATGAAAAATGTCTAGAGCTGATTTTAGATATAGTCTTGTTAGACACTACGTAGATATGGAAGGTATTTGTTGTTTATTTTAGCAAAATCTGATATAGTTTTTTTTCTTTTTCAGGATTTACTTCTCTCTGGGCGGGCAGGTAATGCTAATGTGATATGTACTGAACCACGTAGGATATCAGCCGTAAGCTTAGCTAAGAGAGTGTCACAAGAAATGGCTGAAAATGGTCCTGGTAGCAAGGTAAGATGTCAACGGTATCATTTCAAACGGAAAGATTGTTGAAAAGCAGGTGCCATACTTTCTCTGACCAGTGCATTACACAACAGGGCCCTGCACTCTGTATTTTTGCTTACTCTGTGAGAGGAATTGTGGCAATGACTGTAGTTGTGACACCTATTTTAGAGTGACTATCATGGTTGCTACAACCGTATAGGGATGTCAGTGTTTCCATACAGGGAGTAGGGCTTTGATTTTGCTAAATTTACAACTTGCCATTTAAAAATATAACTAAACATTCTGATTCCCTTGATATGTGTTATTGAGAAGTATTTTCCATTTGAAAATCAGCCATGGTCAGTTTTTACACCATAATTATAAGTATCTATCTGTTAACAATGGAAAATAAATTCAAGTAATTTCTATAGTTTAGTTTTGTACATAACAGAGATGCCAGTTTTCCGATTTAAATCGGAATTCCAATTTTTTTAATGCCTGCCGAAAATTCCTGATTTTCTCAGAAGAAAGTTAGAAAAAAAATTTGCAATTGCTCTGTGATTTTTAAAGAAATTCTTGTTGTATTTTTAGTCGGAAATAAATCAGAATAATGTGGAGATGAGTCTGAAGTGTGAAAGTTGTATTTATCAGACCTAATATGACTCAATTTTGCAAGAGAAAACGTTCATTTTTGTTAATATCAGACATTTGCTAGCTGTAAAGTCACGACTGGGACGTCGATTGTCACTGATACAGACAGTATTAATTTCACTATTAAGTGATAGTGCTGCTTCTGTTAAAGAGATTTTTGTCATGAAATGTCAAGAACACGATTACAAGGTTTTTGCAAGTATTAAACAGGGGGAAAGAGAGAGAGAAAGAGTATTGATGAAAAAATTATTTGATTTTATTTTGAACAAAATATACATTAATTTAGAAATTATAAATATTGTTTCATAGATGTGGGTGTGGGTGGTGTGGTGGGTGTGGTAGCTCTCTTGAAGTGTAAAATCTCTCAAAATTGCAAATTATTTTAAAAAATTACCTGACGCATCATATATAATGATTTTGGCTTACACCTTTGTCCCCTTGTCAAAAGTTCACCCGAGGTCAACAAATCTTGTAATTGGTAGTTTTCAATTGTGCATCATTTACCTGAAATACGGCATCTTAAAAGATGGCCATTTGTATGTGAACTATAGCAAAGTCTTAACTTTAACAGACTGTAACTCATCAGCGAAGTACGTACATTTGTCTATGTTGATATTTTATTTTTTCAAAGTATAGATTTTGTAAATGAAAGGCTTTAACATGTTTGTGTATGATTTTTTAATATTGATTTTAACCATTTAGGTTTCTTCTTATAAGTTCCTAATACTGATCCCTTTGTCGTCAAATTTAACTCCTGTAATGGACTCCAAGTTGGTTCCCGTTACGGCGTTAGGTCGCTCCGCTCGCTGCGCTTTATACTTGTTGAGTTTTTTTGCAGTCCTACTGGCATCTCTGACATAAGTGCAGCGTTGGATTTGGAGAGATGGCAGTTTTCAGGAAATTTGTATAAGATTAGTAATTCACACACATTTCGAATTGTGCAAAGAATAGAAACTTATATTCAGTCTCAAGTAAATTTAACAGTTTTTGGATATTTTGAAAAAATGTTGAACGTTCTGGTGGCATCTGTGACTAGCTCCTGGATTCATAGCCACTGCATCTGTAGCTGCGTTGTTTTCTATGTTCACAGTATTAACCTCACTGCTATCAGAGAGCCAAAACAGCAAACACATAATAACATTGATTTCAATTTAATATACAAATTTGTTTTAATAGCATGATGTAAATATACAAATTTGTTTTAATAGCATGATGTAAATATACACGTAAAAATAAAAGGAAAAATTAATATAAGGCAATTTCAGTGACACTGCATCATTTAAATGACCCAGCACTGTCATTACCAACTTTCCTGCAGCTCATTCTAGCTGATATGTTTCTATGATATCTTTGACAGGATTCTATGGTTGGTTATCAAATCAGGCTTGAAAATAGGAGCACAAGAACAACTCGTCTTCTCTACTGCACCACTGGAGTACTCCTGAGGAAACTACAGCTTGATCCATTATTGAAGGATATCAGTCATGTCATTGTAGATGAAGTAAGTATACTATGTTTGCAACAAGTAGGCTTTGAACAAATACATGAAAGAATTTATACACATCTATATTCCTCTGACCATAGTCACCACTATACGCTATGACTACAGCAGTGGCTTAAGAATGCATGCAATAAACCAACCAGAATGGGTAACACATGCTCTATCATTTGACTAGAGTTTACTGTAAAACATGAACATTTCGCGAATTGACAAACTATGACATTTTCGCGGCATCAACATTTCGCGAATCACCAAATTGCATGATTGATGAATGGGTGACAAATTCAGCAACCTTGTTTCACTCTTTTTATTGGCATTTTTCAAACAGATTAACATGATTTCACAACACATACCTACCAGTTTAAATGATTATTTTCTTGATGCATGAAATAAAAAAGTTACTAAAATAAAAGGTAACCTTGGGAACTTGCTGAGTAGCCCTAAATGATTTATACAAACAAGCATTTATGCTACGACCGACCGTAAAGAGTGCAATGAACTGAATGGGTTTGACTTCCGGGTCAAAAGGCAGTGATATTATGACGTAACTGTCGTCATCATTGGGTCCAGTCAGCTGTTATCGGATCTTATCAAGCTCATGGGCGCAATATAGCAATTGAGGTGGAAATAAAACATCGGAATGATTTCTCTTTTATAGCAGATCTTTCTCTTTTGGCGTTGTTAATTATGTTTATAGAACAAAAATAAAACAAATCTACACAGTGTAACAATGTTTTGGCTGGGTCTCTGAGTGATACTCAAAAAAAAATTGAATTTGGTAAAGATTTTTATTTAGCAATGCCTATGCTGTAATCAAGAAAATTTCACATGCATTTTAATTTCGCGAATAAAATGGACTCGCAAAATTCGCGAAATTAAAATGCACGCGAAATTTTCATGTTTTACAGTATCTTGCCATAGTAGCCAGGGTGCCCAGACATGTTGTATCTTGGTGGTTTGCATTGTTTGTCCTCCACATAGATTGTTCACACTTTATTGAAAACATTATGACTACTTTGTTCACTTGACACAGAATATAATCATGATATTGATCTAGGAAAGCTTTCATTGGGTTATTATCATTCTTAATTATATATGTGGAGGAATAAGGCAAACATACAAATTAGGACATGGTATTGCAACCATTCTGTATAGTCACCAAATAATATAGCCATCTACTTGACACCTAGTCATATGCATCTCTGATCAGTGCCTTAAGATACCTACATATACTTTGATCAACACCAAATAGGCGGGCCTCTTCACATCACAAATTGATACAGATAAGCGTGTGCGTAGTTGAACACGGCACAACTGCAGGTGACGCAGCGCATTGTATGCGTGACTTGCGCATCATTATCTATGATGCGCGTGTAAGTTGAATTATGTTTACTTGTGGATGAAGAAAAGCCTCATAATTCCCGCCTATTTAATGTTGATCAAAGTATACATATGTAGTCAGTGCCATAGTAACATGTAATGACAGCGATGTATTTTAGGCATGACCCAATATACCGGCTCATCAGGGTTAAAGCTTATCTATCTCTATCATGCAGTAGATAAAAATACAACAATTTCATTTGTTAAGAGCCAAAAAAGGATTTTTCCGTATTGCATAAAATTCCAAAGTTCTATGTGACACAAAATCCTTGTGATATGAAAAAGTTGTATTTTACAGCTCCTTTACCAGACCAACTTGTATTGCTTTTGGAGCATGTAATTGTATTACAAAGGGCACGCTGATGTTATGCATGCGAGACTAACTACAATGCATTGTACTACGCGATGCTGATAGAAACGATGCGCACAACAGTCAATCAAGCCCATAAAACTACAAATTTAAAATTGATTGCAATGTTTTAAGTAATATAAAAAATAACAATTTTCAAATAATTTTCAAGTTTATGCTATCAATGAATGCCTCGTGTGACACAAACCCAAACCACTAATATTTTATCATATTGCATCAACATACAAGGAAAATTAATAGAGTCAGACGGTATTGAAATCTATAGCCTCAGGTATGTATCAGCACTGGATAATTCTAAAACATGTTCAATTCTTTCTTATTTATACAGGTTCATGAGAGAAGTGTTGATTCAGATTTTCTTCTGATCATACTGAAGCAAATTGTACAACAGCGTAAAGATTTCAAAGTGATCTTGATGAGCGCCACAATTGAGAGCGATAAATTATCCCAATATTTCCAGCATTGTCCTGTGATCAACATACCTGGAAGAACTTTCCCAGTTGAGGTCAGTCTTGGTACATTAACACTAAGTTTTAAGATTCAGATTCAGATTTTAGATTCAGAATTGCAAATTTTAATCTGGTTAATCTGAAAATACTCAACATTTGCATGTAGCAGTTATTTAAGAAGTTTAAAAAAAGTTGTTCATTTCAATCAAAATCACAAGTTGACAGGAATTAATCTGTCTCATATGAGTCTCTATAAGTCAAGGAGGATATGCATGTTTTTTACAATATTTTCATGTACCGTATATAGATTTCTATAATGTAGCCTCAATGTACTTTAATAAAAGCAGCATTTATCAAGAAAGAACACACTCATCTGGCCTTTGTTGAGTATGAGATTTGAATGATCATGTTAATAACAATTTTTGGACCAAGTTTACTTTAGGTCCAATTCAAACTTTTTAACTATTGTTTTTAAGTAATAAAATAAAATCAAGTCAAGGTTTAGGGTTAGTTTTAAGGTTAGGGTAAATTTAGGGTTAAGGTTAGTTTTAATATTAAAGATTAGAGTTAGTGTAAGCTTTAGCTAACATTTAGGGTTAGGGTCAAGTTTGATGGGTGATAACGCATACTTTTCCTACTACATTCCAGGTTTATCACTTAGAAGATGTCATAGAGCAAACTGGCTATGCCCTGGAGAGTGACTCCCCATATGCCGTGAGGTACGACTCGCTGATTGACCACGAGTCTGCTACGGTGACGCTGACTGGGAAAGGTGGGCAGAGTAGGCAGACCAAAGTGTCATGGGAGACGACTGATATCAAAGACATTGACTTGGTAAGTCTCAGGTTTATAACTAAGAAGATATCATAGAGCAAACTGGCTATGCCCTGGAGAGTGACTCCCCTTATGCCGTGAGGTATGACTCACTGATTGACCACGAGTCTGCTACGGTGACGCTGACTGGGAAAGGAGGGCAGAGTAGGCAGACTTAAGTGTCACAGGAGACAACTGATATCAAGGACATTGACTTGGTAAGTCAAGGTTTATATCTAAGAAGATATCATAGATCAAACTGGCTATGCCCTTGAGAGTGACTCCCCTTATGTTGTGAGGTATGACTCACTGATTGACCACGAGTCTGCTACGGTGACACTCACTGGGAAAGGAGGGCAGAGTAGGCAGACCAAAGTGTCATGGGAAACAACTAATATCAAAGACATTGACTTGGTAAGTGAAAAAACATGACAGACAGTATCGTAAAGAACAACTGAAATTGGATATGAATTTTATCATAGAGCAAATAATTTGGCTATGCCGTGGAGAGTGACTCCCCATATGCTGTGAGATATGACTCACTGATTGACCACGAGTCTGCTACGGTGACACTGACTGGAAAAGGAGGGCAGAGTAGGCAGATTAAAGTGTCATGGGAGACAACTGATATCAAAGACATTGACTTGGTAAGTTACAACTCACATATCCTTGTGCGGAAATATTCTCCAGTTACATTCATCGGTAAAGAAGGTTAGAGAAAATGACTACAGGGTGAAAATATTTTTGCAACAGGACAGGTTGAAAAAAACTGAAAGTTCACTAACAGGGTGATCATCATGTCAGAAAGCAGCATTGCAGTCCAGTCCTGACTAACAGTTACATCCTTTGTGATTTTTACCTTCTCATTCAAGGTTAAAATCAAAATATCTCAGAAAAACTGGTAGCAGAAATACAATAAATGTTTTTTGTCAAGAATCAGGTTGTAATGCTTCTGTATAATTCACACTAAAACCATTACAGTTTGCGAATATCACACACAATAATGTTCAATGTTGACACACAATGATTTCTGTTTTCTTGTAACAAGAGTGATTTGGATGCCAGTGAATACAGTCACAGGACAAGGCAAGCTATAACCAGACTCAACCCAGAGAGAATCAACATGGACCTAATCCTGGTGAGTATTAGTGTGCCATAGCTGGTCAATCTATCTGTACTTAAATTCAAACCAAATATGTGTGTTACCAAAAGAGAATCAGCTGTTACATTATTTAAAGCCTTGTTTGGGATGGATGGAACTGTAAGTCCACTTTACACGTATTTGGGTACACTGTCAGTGCATTGTGGGATAGAATTTTTGTACCGATAGACTTCTAGTAGGAAAACCAAATTCCTAGCAAAGGTCCGTTAATTACTCTTCAAAAAAAATCGTAGGCATTGTTAATATGATCATAAATTTGAAATTCGTTATAATTATGGTTTATTTAGCAACAAAATGAATTAAATAGCAAGTATATGAAAGTGGATACCTATATGCTTTGCAAAAATAACATGAGAACTCTTTTTAGGATAGCGATTGCTGTTCAATATAATTCAGTAAGTTACGCACTTTGTGAAATATACCACAGATTTTTAAAGACAGGGACTGCGAATTCTGTACAAATACAAAAGAAAATCGATATAATCTCAATTCTATGTGTGAGTTGAAACCATTATTTGGATCATTATGTTTGAATTGCGCGGGGTTCTAAATCAATTACCATCAAATATTCATTTAGACTCCTTCATTTTTTAAAAAAAACATACAACATGGTGATACTGAAAATAAATATTGCAAATAAATACCACGGTGAAAGAAGAATAATACATAACACATTATGATAAATAAAACGAGGAGCTTTTACCGTGGTAATTCTTTGCGAAAAATTGTATAAGGAATGTTATTTAAACATTCACTTGGTTATATCAAACATATATTTGCAATACAGATGAGTCAAGAGGCTATGCACAGGTGACTTGTAAGTGTACACTCTAGTGACGCGGTTGGTCAATGAAATTTTGAAAGCCTACTGAATAGATTGTGGAGTATAACAGAAGACTACACGTAATTGCCTGTTGGATTGTCTCGGCACCAACACAAACATTGCTTCAAACAAATGCAACCGATCACCATCCCCGTCTTTAAAAATCTGTGAATATACCCAACATTTTACAGTGATTACCTATTATTATTGTTCGTATCTTTCTTCATAGCTCCGATTATTTCATAACCTTTTGTGAAATGAATCTTACAATCGTTCATAGCCATGATCATTTTTACACTTACAAATGTATTCACGAATAGAACTAACAATCACCTTTGTGAAATACACCCAGGTTTTTTTTTTCACTATGAACATTTGGATGACAAAGTGTGTCTGGTTGTGCTAAATAATTACCAATGTAGCTGCTTGTATGGTTCAATAATGTATGACTACATGTGGCAGAAATATGTAATTTAACACACAATTGGAATGCATGGATTAATGGGATCAAACCCATGCTGCGGTGTAATTAAGTAGGGGTGATTGCTGCTACAGTCACTGCACCAAGCAAACCAACCTTTTGGCAAAATAGGGAATATAAGTTGCTTGACACATTGTCTTATTTGATAATATTAATTCTTCGTTTGATTTTCTTTTTGCAGGAACTGTTGATGTTTCTTGATAGAGACCCAACATATAGCCAAATATCTGGTGCAGTCCTTGTATTCATGCCAGGTCTAGCCAATATCCAGGAGTTGAATGAATTGCTTCAAAGTGACCCAACATTCTCCAATCCTAACAAGTAAGATGCCAGTTTATTTCATTTTGAGTTGGTTTAATTTGCATATGATAAATCACATTTAGTCTTTAAACTCAACTTTACCCAACCCAACCCTATAAATCCAACCCAAACCACCCAAATTATCTTAAATATACCAATATAAACCAAACCAACCCAATTAAAACCAAATCAGCCCTATAAAACCTTCTCATGTTAATATTGTTTTAATTATTAACCCTTTTATTCTTGTTGACTTTGGTATAAAATTTGTGAATGACCAATATGAGCACATAGACAGTCACAGCAATATTTGAATGGTTAAATGCAGTCCTCAGATGTGTGGTTTGATTAAAACTTGTTAATAAGTTAAACGGGAGTGAGAATTTGATACAATATAGTGTTTTACACCCTCTATCACAAAATTGACTTGTACCTTTTTTGTAGATTTAAAAATGAGGAATTTTGATTTTTTTCCCAGATATATTATTATAGCCTTACACTCAGTGTTATCATCTGATAATCAAAGTGCAGCGTTTGATATACCACCACCAGGTGTTAGGAAGATTGTCATAGCAACCAATATAGCCGAGACTGGTATCACAATACCGGATGTGGTGTTTGTGATTGATACTGGAAAAGTCAAGGAAACAAGGTAAGGAATAGTTTGAAGGGGAGGGGAGGAGTAAGCAAAGTGCAGCATTTGATGTCCCACCACCAGGTGTTAGGAAGGTTGTCATAGTGGTGTTTGTGATTGATACGGGAAAAGTCAAGGAAACTAGGTAAGGAATGGTTTGAAGGGGAGGAGAGGGAGGGTGGGGGGGGGGGTAAGCACAAAGTGCAGCTTTTGATGTCCCGCCACCAGGTGTTAGGAAGATTGTAATAGCAACCAATATAGCGGAGACTGGTATCACAATACCGGATGTGGTGTTTCTAATTGATACTGGAAAAGTCAAGGGAACAAGGTAAGGAATGGTTTTGAAGGGGCGGGGAGGAGTAAGCAAAGTGCAGCATTTGATGTCCCACCACCAGGTGTTAGGAAGGTTGTCATAGTGGTGTTTGTGATTGATACGGGAAAAGTCAAGGAAACTAGGTAAGGAATGGTTTGAAGGGGAGGAGAGGGAGGTGGGAGTAAGCAAAGTGCAGCTTTTGATGTCCCGACATCAGATGCTAGGAAGATTGCCATAGCAACCAATATAGCCAAGACTTGTATCACAATACCGGATGTGGTGTTTGTAATTGATATTGGGAAAGTCAAAGAAAGGAGGTAGAGGAATTGTGGAAGAATGGAGCTGGGCTTAGACATAACAAATGGGTGAAGGATTTGCCTTCACACAGGTTTGAAAGAAAAAATAGTTCTTGTACAACGCATGCCCCATGAAAAGACAGATCGCTAACTATTGCTTCATGTTAATTATTGGTTATTTCATAGTGAGTAGTAACTTCTACTTTAAACGTGATGATGAAGAACTTAATCGCTATCATGAATAATTCGACACATGTCACATTTTGTGTTTATTGTTGTATTCATTGCAGATATAATGAAATGAGCCAGTTGAGTTCTTTAGAAGAAACCTATATCAGTAAAGCAAGTGCTAAGCAGCGACAAGGCAGAGCTGGGCGTGTGCAAGAGGGACTGTGTTTTAGAATGTTTACTAAACAAAAGTAAGTCATCATCATTGTAGTTTACTCTTCTTTTAGCATGTTTAAACTGTTTCTGACCCAGAATAATTGCTAAGGCCAAATGGGGCGCAATTGATGTAAGAGTTTTTTAAAATTGGTGCAACACATTTTTAAGATGTTTTTGAAAGATGTTTTTCTTGCTTATTTAGTCCAATGTTATCCTCATCTAGTGTTTGTAGCTCTATTAAAAAGCTCAAGTGCAAGCTCAAAAACCAAACCCATTGATAGAGACATTCTACATTTTCAGTTATTTTTGTTTTGCTAAATTTTAGATTGCCTGGAAAGGTATATTGAAATCCTTTTTTAAATGACAACCAACCAAGTTAAAATAGCTAATGTCTGTGGTGCTTATCTCAATTTATGTATCTTTTAATCCAGACTCCACTATACTATGCATGGTGTTTGAGGACTTCCCTGTCCTACCATAAAAATGAGTCAAAGTTATACCACCTTGGGTAGGATCAAAGTTAAAAACAAATCGTGCAGAAGGACTGAAAAATGATGTGGTTGGACCAGAGCTACCAAGTCCAAAGTGCTAGCTGTACCACAGTACACCACAAATCCTCTGTTGATATCCTTATCTATGTTCTTATTTCTGTGTTTTTTAGGTATGATTCCTTCAGATCATTTTCACAACCAGAAATTCTCAGAGTGCCATTAGAAGAATTATGTTTGCATATTATGGTAAGTTCCTTGATTTGGCTGTAAATATTTGGATATGTCAAAATAGCTGTACAGGGTGTCCCAATAAAAATGCAATGAAATTTGAACTTTTCTTTTGAGAGAAAAGAGCACAATTATGAGCAAACGTTATAATAATATGATAGAGTAAACCATTGGCTTTTACAAGATTTTTGTTTTGTTTAATTTCTATCTCTGAATCTAAAGGTACATTTTGTAAAGACCCGAAAAATCTAGATGGTCTGATTTGTAAATATGTAATGATTCACCTCTGGTGACGTAATGGGGCACACGTTGAATGGAAATTGCTAAAAACATCACATGATTAGGAGAAGCATCCCTTGAACTAATTTCATGACAAAAGGGCCCAATCTAAAGCTGAATTCAGACTCGACGCAAACGCACAACGCACCGAGCATGTGCAGTAACAGATTTGAGGAGTTCCGATCAATCGATATCAAAACGCAACACCACTTGCGGCAACGCAAATCGAGTTGAGCAAAGCTCAACTTTCCATTGCGTTTTCATGTCATCGGCTGCCGCAGTCCATTTGCGTTTTGAGTGTGAATTCATTTGCGGTGCCGTTTGCGGTGAAAATTATCGGAAACGCAACGCATTGCGTTTTGAGTATGAATTCAGCTTAATTAGGATCTGCTGGTTTTAAGCAGGCTGTTGCATCTGGTTGAGGCAACATGTTCTGTTCCCTTTAACGGGTCAGATGAATCACTAATGTACCTGAGTTCTTCAACTCATTTGTCTGCAGTTTTTTCGTGGTTTCTGTTAAAGACTTGTGAATAACAGTATTATTGGTTGACATCTTTCATTATGATACTTTTTATTGACTCTTTTGGTAGAAATTGTATCCTAAACTACCCGATTGGCTCACCAGATGTAACAGATTCAAGGAATATGAGAGTTTCAGGAAGATCCGTACTTTAATTTGAAAATTTAGATTTGTTTCAGTTAAAGGTGAACTTAAAATATCACTTAATGTTAGGTACAGGTTAGGTAAGATTTGTTTGGATTAATTTTGCTCTAGTTGGTTGCAGAATACCGCCATATTCTCCTCATTTGAATTTTGCATTTCTTTTGCTGGAAGTCTAATCTCACAAATCGGACCAAAGTAGATTTAAAGGGCTTTCTTAAATCTTCATATCTTCGGACTGGAGCGGAAAAATTAAGCTGGACAAAAAGCATGTTGTAGAGTAATTACTCCACTTTTGAAAAGCATATATTACTCTGACTTAATCTTTCGGCAACTATTTCTAATATATTTTATTTGCTTGTTGCATTAATATTGGAACAAGCTGTAGATTGTAGTTTGACTGTTAATATACGACCTTTCCTGTTACATGTATTTCCTCACATAAGGAACACTCAGGCAATGAGATCTTTGAATATGGATCCTAATTATCATTTTAAAATAACCATACATTTCCTGGAAATGGCTTAAAAATGCTTTGAAAATCTGGACCTTGATTTTGGGTAAAGTCAGTGAATTTAGTATTCTTGAAATCTCTTATTTGTGCTAAACATAAAATAGATGTTCAAAATCAAACCACCAAAATTTAAACTAAAATGATATTCAGCATTTTACCTGCAATTATGTTACTCCTGCATATTTCTTCCTCATTTTTTGTTTGCAGAAGTGTGAGTTGGGTTCGCCAGAAGACTTCCTCCAACGAGCATTAGATCCACCACAGATAACAACCATCAGAAGTGCAATGTCTGTATTACGTGAAGTAGGAGCATGTGATCCAGATGTAGAGACCACTGTCCTGACCCCTCTGGGACACCACCTTGCTACACTGCCAGTCAATGTGAGGATTGGAAAGATGTTATTGTTTGCTGCCATGTTTGGATGTCTAGAACCAATCGTAAGTTTGATGAGTTTTATTATATCGATGAGTAGTGTTTTGAGTCAGATGTAGAGACCCCTGTCCTG
>JXSR01S073161.1:29349-47306 GCA_000969725.1 Ophiothrix spiculata
TTCGGATCAAAAAAGAGTGTGTTTGATCCGAAAAGGATCAAATTTGAGGAGAATTTGGATCAAAATTGATCCGGAAAAGGGTAAGCTCATATTTGATACGGAAAAGGGTAAGCTCATATTTGATACTTTATCGGATCAATTTGATCCTTTCTTTTTAAGAGTGCACCATTTTCTGAAAATTTGCATGCAAAATTTTGCAAAAATCGTCCAAAATTCAGGCTGCAAAATTTGTCAACATTTTTATGAATTTTTGATCATTTTGACTCTAAAGACCCTACTTTTTTGCGAAGTTTGCCCAAAAGACCTCTTATTTTTGCACTTTGTCACTTACAGACCCCCTTTTTTGATTCAATTTTGTCACCAAAGACCTCTGCTTCCGAAGTGCTCGGTGGCACTCGTACATCATTTACATATGTGAGTGCCCCCGTGTGAGGTAGAACCTCTAAAAAATAGAAAATGCTGTAACAGATGAAATGATAAAATCAAAATTGATATAATCTGCAAAGTCCTCCCTTTCGGGGTGAGCCATCGATCACAATTATGAATTAACATAGATATGCCGCTTATAACTTCTGAAACCCATACCAATACCATGATCCGAGGGTATTTTCGGCGAAAACCCTGGGGGTACTACTGGTACTTACCCTGATAGAAGGTACGGGTATGTGCCGCCTTCAAGACCCCATTTTTCAAGCCTCCTCTCCCGCTCTTCAAGATGTCCACTTCAAGATTACTTCCGAAGACCCCCAAGGAACTTTACCAAATTGATTCCACTTTTATTTTACATGCTAAGTACAATCCATCTAGATAATATTTCAAATGCATGCAAAACCATAGACACGCAAACGTCAATTTTTGCTATTCTTATTTCCAAAATTATACACAAAAAGTCCAGCAAATTTACTAAGGGCATCGAGCGCAGTTTTTTAGAAGACCTTGTTTTTCCTTAAGTGATATTTAAATGCATGAACTGCAATGAACTATTGAACAGATTTAAGTCACTTTTCACTTTTTCAGTCGATTTATATACAATTTAAGAAATGAACTGCATGAGCTCAAGTGTATCCCCAGGTATTTTATGTAGTTAAGCAAGTATAGGTATGTTCAGAGGCACTTTCCAATGGGTCTTAGTTCAGATTCCTGTTCCATGGTGGATCCAGGCATGCAAGGGAGTGCTTTGGGTACTTCAGGCGCCACACCACGAAATAGCTTCCCATTGACTTACTGTATAAAATGGCTTACTAAAAACACCCCAAAACTCATATTAAAGCAACTGGTTGCTTCAACACAGCATTTTCTCAATTGATTATGATCTCTTCTAACATAAAATGATGATAAAAGTACACCATCAAGGCAGAATCAGACGCAAGTTAAGAAAAACCCTTAACATTTTACCAAGTAATCTGGAGATCAAAAATGACATCAGAGCAACTTCAAATAAACCTAACTCTATAGTTAGAACAAAATATTGACCAAACATATTGCCCTTCCATACATTTCAAGGTCCTCATTTAGGAGAGGGCAGTCTATTTTGCTGATTATAGAAATGCCAGATAGCAAGCGCTAGTTATTAGTGTAGTGCACCATGCACAGACGCCACACCACGAAATAGCTTCCCATTGACTAACTGTACAAAATGGCTTCCTAAAAACACCCAAAAAGTCAATAATATAGCAACTGGTTGCTTCAACGCGATATTTTCTCAATTGATTATCATCTCTTCTAACACAAAATGATGATAAAAGTTCACCATCAAGGCCAAATTTTTGAGATACTGGACACTGAAGTAATAACCCCCTAGCACTGAGAGCCGAATTTTGTATTAACAGAATCAATGCAAATTAAGGAAAATCCTTACAATTTTACCAAGTAATCTGTAGATCACAAATGGCATCAGAGCAACTTTTAATAAACCTAACTCTATAATTAGAACAAAATATTAACCAAACATAGTGCCCTTCCATATGTTTTAAGGTCCTCATTTAGGAGAGGGCTATCAATTTTGCCGGTTTTAGAAATGCTGGATTGCGAGCGCTAGTTATTTAGTGTTGTGCACCATTCAATTAAAAAAAGTGCATGTGACCACTGACTCTGCGTGGTCAAATAGAACAGGTTGTATTTTTATGCAAGGAAAAAAATTAATAGTCATGTTTGATGAAACTCTCTTAATAAAGGCAATTGATAGTGAAATTCTAATGTGCAAAAAATCCCATGATATCAAAAATGAGCAAGTTATAGTAAACTACCAATAAGTCACTGGTAAAATGATGACATATTCACCAAATAATGGCACAAACTGGATATGTAAATCTCATTAAATCAATTAAAAAAAGCACATGGCGACCACTGACTCTGCGTAGTCAAATAGAACAGGTTGTATTTTCATGCCAGGAGAAAAAAAAAATGAATTATCATATTTGATGAAACTCTTATAAGAAAGGCAATTTTCCCTTTCATGCAATTCATGTAATCTTTCCTCAATGTATATTAAAGTTGCTTCTACTTGTTTATCCATCTCTATGTTTATCTGTATATATCTCTGTACACTTACAATTTCAGAAAACCAAATTTGATCCTACAGGAGTCAAAAGCCAAATTTGTTTCATGAAGACCTATCATGCAAATATTAGTCTATTATACAATGTAAATCTCTTCAACTGCACTAACTTCCCTTATGAAATATTACAGATCCCTACTTTGATGGCAGGTCTTTTTTGTGCTGTTTGATTAATTCAACACTTCTTTTATCAATTACAATTTTGTAAACTTTTGTAAACTAAAACATTTTGTCTTTTAATGAGATGATTTACGAAGTATTTGACCAAAATAAATTGTGCCTGAATTGGTCTTCTAGTTCTAAAGTGTCATATCATCTGAAAATAATTTACATATGTGGGATTAGTATGTTTTAACAGCTTAATTAGTTTATTAAAGAGGTTTCATAGTCATGCTCATTCTGATAATCATAATTGACGATTTCTTGTGATGGTTTTGTTGTTGTTTGATTGAGAACGGCATACGGTTCTGGCTCAGGCTGTTTCTGGTAAGCAGTGTATGGATGATCAGTAGAATGCTGGTCAGATAATGGCTTGGTAGTTTGATTCAGAGAAGCATATGGTTCTGGCTCAGGTTGTTTTTGGTAAGCAGTGTATGTATGATCAGAAGATTGCTGGTCAGATAATGGCTTGGTAGTTTGATTCAGAGAAGCATAAGGTTCTGGCTCTGGTTGTTTTTGGTAAGCAGTGTATGGATTATCAGTAGATTGCTGGTCAAATAATGGCTTGGTAGTTTGAATCACGGTAGCATATGGTTCTGGCTCTGGTTGTTTCTGGTAAGCTGTGTATGGGTGGTCAGATAATGGCGTAGTAGTTTGATTCAGAGAAGCATATGGTTCTGGCTCTGGTTGTTTTTGGTAAGCTGTGTATGGGTGATCAGTAGACTGCTGGTCAGATAATGGCTTGGCAGTTTGAATCACGGTAGCATATATTTCTGACTCTGGTACTTTTTGGTAAGCAGTGTTTGGATGATCAGTAGATTGCTGGTCAGATAATGGCTTGGTAGTTTGATTCAGAGAAGCATTAGGTTCTGGCTCTGGTTGTTTTTGGTAAGCTGTGTATGGGTGATCAGTAGATTGCTGGTCAGATAATGGCTTGGTTGTTTGATTCAGAGAAGCATATGGTTCCGGCTCTGGTTGTTTTTGGTAAGCAGTGTATGGATGATCAGTAGATTGCTGGTCAGATATTGGCTTGGTAGTTTGATTCAGAGAAGCATATGGTTCTGGCTCTGGTTGTTTTTGGTAAGCTGTGTATGGGTGATCAGGAGCTGGTTGGTTGGGTGGTGGTGTGGTCATAGTCTGGTTAAGAGAAGCGTACGGCTCTGGATCGGGTTGTTTGTTATAAGTAGTGTAGAGTCCAGTAGCAGATTCTTGGTTAGATGTTGTTTCATTGAGTTGGTTTAAAGTAATTGGATCAGAAGAAGTTGATGCCTTTATATGCCTCTTTATCAGGAGGTGGAAGATGATGAAAAGTAGAGACGTTGTGAATACACCAATGACAATGCCTATTGCAATACCCAGTGGAAATGTTAATGTTGTTTTTTCTGGGTTGTTAATGTTACACAGAACATCTTGTGTTGGTGATGGTGTTGGAGACACAATAATAATTGGCCATGAGGAGCACTTGCTAAACACATATTCATAAGTATAACTGGTCATAAAACACACAAAAATAGAGTTGTTGTTATGGAGAGTCATCATTGTTGTAATTTCAAACAAGCTTCCTAGATATGTTCGTGTTTTGTCAGGTCCCTCTAATACAAGCTCTATCTCCATAGGTGGGTTTGAATCACCTGGATCACACCTGAATGTAACATTATCACCATCATAGATAACTGATGAAGATACAAAACAGTTAGGATAATCTTCTGGTGGCAGATATCTTGTTATTGGAACAAAAATAGTCTCCTTATCTTCCTGTTGTGTGTTCCCAATATAGTACTCAGCCACACAAGTGTAATTGCCCTCCCTGTCATCATTTTTGACTGTATTGAAAATAGTGAGAAAAGAACTGGATATCCATTCCTTATTCTGGAGCTCATTATGTTGTACAAATATACTATCAATGGTATCTGCTGTCCATGTGTCATTCACAGCAAGTTTTTGTCCTTCAAATTCCCATATGATAGTATGTTGTGAAGATCCCACAGGAAAAGTAACTATACATGATGAATGAGTTTGGGGATCAAATTCAGTATCAATTTCAAATGCCTTTAAGTCGAGCACAGCTTGCTGATCTGATAATCTGATCAAACAAAGTAGTAGAAAAATGAATGCAATCTTGTTTGAATCCATTGTAAAGATCACATCAAAATGAATGGCTACACTGACAATCACCTTCTTATTACAGGTCTACATCATATAAAATGTAAATGTACTTCCTTGTACCTGTCATGGGTAATAAACAGTTCATGGTTCACTGGATTCTTTTTTTGTTGTTGCTTAACCTATATTTTATTGCATGAACTTCAATGAACTACTAGTATTGAATAGATCAAACTAATGAATAAAGTTAATTTTTATGTTTTCACTCATTTTGTATTTGCAATGTAGCCCAAAGTAATTTTATGCAGACACTTTCCCATGGGTGTTAGTTTAGATTCCTGGTCCCAACGGCAAATCCAATGGGGATATTTTTGGTGGTGCAACACCTTAGGGATAATGGGAAAAAGACATATGAAGAGAAGAGGTCATAGCAAAAAGAGAAGAGAAGGGAAAGGAAGGGAAGGGAAGGGAGGGAAGGGGAGGGGAGGGAAGAGCAGCATTAGTGGCCTTTAAGTAGTGCCACCCACAGTTCTTGCATAATATATGCAAATTAAAGCAGTGGCATATCTTTTGAACTGACCGATATTTAGTGATAATGGAATAATGAAATGGTAAAGCTCTGGTCACATTGAAGTGATAAAGATAAACCCCAAGTTTGTTGTAATTTTATGTACTGGGACATAAAAGTCAAATATATACTTATAAACATATCTGGGTTGGTGGAAGGTTGCATAGTGGGTAGTGGGGGTTAAGCCCCTCCCATTTTGATTTATCCCACCCTTTATATAAAGGCACCCTCGATACTGAAGATTCCAAACCCCCACCCTTTTAACAATTTACATGATTCTTACGGGGACAGCTCGCTAGTCCGACATTTTGCTAGTCTTAACCCTATTTACGCGACCCCCTGAATTTCGTGCCATATTGCACGAAATTCCTTTTTCAGGCTGTAGCAACAATATCTAGACATGTTAAATCAAATACAGTGCTCAGAATGGTTGATTTATGACCCCCAAATAGAAATACATTCTTTTTATCCAATTTGTCTATCTTTAAAGCATGATTTAATGGCTTAAATGGCCTGAAACCATGAGATTTTGTCCAATTTTAGGCCCAAATTTAGCTCAAAAATTGGGACAAAAACTGTCATAAAATTATGAAATGTTTATCAAATAAAATAATTTCTTTTGATTTGAAGAGATAATTATACTGGCTTCCTCAATAGAATCTTAAAATATATACTTTTTGAACATCAGTAGCCAAAATACTGACTTAGATTTATGAAAAATTAGTTTTAAACAAAAAGCTCATTAATTATTCATGAGCTAATTTGCATATGATTTGCATAATTGATAATGCACCCTTATTTTCAGAAAGCTGAATGTCCAAGCTATCCAGTGATGTGCCACTTCCAATACCATTACAAACGAGTCTCATTAAAAACACGCCATATAGTTCCTACTACCCAGTGCACACAACATGCCATTTTGGGGTGCGTTAAATAGGGTTAAAGCTCGCTAGTCCGACAGCTTGCTAGTCCGAATTGTAATTTAGAAATGTTTATCAAATAAAATAATTTCTTTTGATTTGAAGAGATAATTATACTGGCTTCCTCAATAGAATCTAAAAATATATACTTTTTGAACATCAGTAGCCAAAATACTGACTTAGATTTATGAAAAATTAGTTTTAAACAAGAAGCTCATTAATTATTCATGAGCTAATTTGCATATGATTTGCATAATTGATAATGCACCCTTATTTTCAGAAAGCTGAATGTCCAAGCTATCCAGTGATGTGCCACTTCCAATACCATTACAAACGAGTCTCATTAAAAACACGCCATATAGTTCCTACTACCCAGTGCACACAACATGCCATTTTGGGGCGCGTTAAATAGGGTTAAAGCTCGCTAGTCCGACAGCTTGCTAGTCCGAATTGTAATTTAGGCTCGCCAGTCCGAATTATGAAAGAGGCTTGCTAGTCCGAATATCAAAAACAGCTCGCTAGTCCGAATTTTAAATACCGCTCGCTAGTCTGAATTTAAATAACAGCTCGCTAGTCCGAATGTCAAGATAGGCTCGCTAGTCCGAATTTTAAATAGGCTCGCTAGTCCGAATTTTAAAAAGAGCTCGCTAGTACAAATGTGCATATTTCTATTACAGTTTTTCAAAATTCGGACTAGCGAGCCGTTTTCAAAATTCAGACTAGCGAGCTGTTATTTAAATTTGGACTGGCAAGCCGTTTTTAACATTCGGACCAGCGAGTTGTTTTTAAAATTCGGACTGACATGCCTGTTTTTATATTTGGACTAGCGAACCTTCGGACTAGCGACCTGTTTTTTGGACTAGCGAGCCTTTTTCAAGGTTATTTTCCCCCATTGAATAACGTTTCGGAATAGTGAGCCTTCGGACTAGCGAGTTGGTCGGACTGGCAAACGGACCCCATTTCTTACAGACACTTCTGGTGCCATGCTAATGTTGTGGACTGACACCCAAAATCATTTCCGAAATTTATAACCCACCTATTTTCAGCCTGACGATATTCATATTTTCACTTTTGTTTTTAAATATAGTTACACAACTTGGGGGTCTAAAGAACCCCACCCATTATAGTTTTATTCCACCCTTTATATCAACCCACACTTTTTAGTGGAAAAATGTGAACTCCCACCCATTTATAATTTTTTAAAGATTTCAAATAACCGCCATTCTTAAGGAGGATTAATTATATGATTTCAATGCATACTTGATGTGGAGTGAACAAATTTTGAATATTATTATCACTTTTAGCTTTAAAAGTAAAATATGGGCTGTAGAAATCTCCAGCATCAAAAACAAAAAAAACACAAAAAAATCAACAGGTTATTTGTTTTCAAGCTGAATTTTGTATTATGAGAATTGAGAACAAAAGATAATATAATCGTCATAAAGTTTTTAATTCTTTCAAACAGCAACTGTAGATACTATAATTACCAACCCACAACATTTATTTATAAAGTTCACAGACCGCATAATGTGTCTTTCATATGTAATAAAATGTTGACAAATGACTTGTCAGAGTAAGTGCAAAATTGACAGTGAAATCCAATGATATTGAAAATGATAAAGTTATAGTAATTGCCAATGGATCACTAGTAAAATGATGACATATTCATCAAATAATGGCACAAACTTGATATGTAAAATTTGTTAAAATAATATAAAAAAAAACTTAGCCTATAGCAACCACTGACCCTGCTTTATAAAATAGAACAGGTTGTATGTTCATCCAAGGAAATAAAATAAAAGTCTGATTGTCATGTTTGATAAAGCTCTCTTCATAAAGGCAATTTTCCTTTTTATGCAATTCACATAATCTTTCAATCCTCTATGTATATATAATTTTACTTGTATTTGTCTATCCATCTCTGTGTATATATGGTTACAAGTATATATGTGTATATTTTTGTATATTACCAAATTCACAACAGCAAATTTTATCCTATATGAGTCAGATTTCAAAAGCATGGTATCCCAAATTATGGTCTCGTGTAGACCTTACCATGTCAATATAATTACTCTGTTTTACAAAGTCAATCTCTCCAACAGCACATTTCCCTTATTTCAAATAATCTATAACATTCTGTGTGTAGTACTGGCCCAGTATAGATGTCAATGTGGAGTAATTGACTCCTCGGCTAAACTGGTGCTTCATACCACAGCAAGTTGGTGTGAAATAAATGTAGTTGTTTTGTGCCATTAATTTGTCAATGTACACGTTTTTAATTTGGTCATTTTGCCAACTAAAACTATTTATTCCTAAACTGGTTTCCTTAGAAAGTTCAAAAAAGTGGTATTGTTTCAAATATCCTTTAAATCTGTGAGGTTTTAAGATATTTGAACAGCTAAATTAATTTATCACAGAGTTTACATAGTCATGCATATTCTGATAATCGGAATTGACCATTGCTTCTGATGATTTTGGTTTTGTTTGATTGAGAACTGCGTATGGTTCTTGCTCAGGTTGTTGCTGATAAGCTGTGTACGTGTGATCCGTGGCTGACTGGTTGGATGTTAGTGTGGTCATTGTCTGGTTGAGAGAAGCGTACGGCTCAGGTTCAAGTTGTTTATTATAAGTAGTGTAGAGTCCTGCAGTTGATTCTTGGTTAGATGTTGTTTCATTGATTTGGTTTAAAGTCATTGGATCAGAAGATGTTGATGCCTTTGTATGCCTCTTTATCAGAATGTGGAAGATTGGGAAAAGTAGAAACATTGTGATTACACCGATGACCATGCCTATTGCAATACCCAATGGAAATGTTAATGTTGTTGATGTTTCTTCTGGAGTTTTGATATTACACAAATCATTACATACTGTCGTACCAGTTGAGACTGTTTTGGGTAAAGTGGTAGGGTTGTTAACTTCATTTTGATCAGTGTTCTTATAATGAGAATCAGGTTGTAATGTTTGTGTAGGTGATGGTCGTACAGAAACTATAATTGGTCCAGTGGAGCATTGGCGCATCAAACTTGTATAAAAATTATTGGTCATATAACACACAAAATGACAGTTGTTATTGCTAAGAGACATCATTGTAGTAATTTCAGACATGTGTCCTAGATATGTTTCTGTACCATCAGGTCTCTCTAATACTAGTCTCAAGTTCATAGGTGGGTTTGAATCACCTGGATTGCAATTAAAAGTAACATCGTCACCCTCATATGCAATTAATGGAGATGCAGAACATTTCGGATAGTCTGGTGGTGGCAGATATCTTGTTATTGGAACAGAAATAGTTTCCTCATCTACATGTTGTGTGTCTCCAATATAGTACTCAGCCACACAAGTGTAGTTGCCCTCCCTGTCGTCATTTTTTACTGGATTGTATATACTGAAAAAAGAACTGGATGTCCAATCCTCATTCCTGAGCTCATTATGTTGTACAGATCTTTCATTGATGGCATCTGCTGTCCATGTGCCATTCACAGCAAGTTGCTCTCCTTCAAATTCCCATATGATAGTATGTTGTGAAGATCCCACAGGAAATGTTACTTTACATGATGTCCGAGTTACTGGTTCAATAGAAGTATAGAATTCCAATACCCTTAACTCAAATACGGCTTGCTGATCTGATAATCTGATCAAACAAAGTAGTAGAAAAATGAGTGCAATCTTATTTGAATCCATTGCAAACTGATTGATAACACTGACAATTACATTAATATGACAGGTCTATATCATAATACTAAATATACTTCCTCTTACCTGTTATGGTAATAATAGTTCATGGTTCACTGGATTTTTTGTTGCTGAACTTATATTTTATTGCATGAACTTCAGTGAACTATTGAATAGATCAAACTATTGAATAGATGTTTCAGGTTAATTTGTATTATTTCAGTTATTGTGTATACAGACAGTTTTAAAGGTAAACTGAATGATTTTAAGTTCAATATAGCCAAAAGTAATTTTATGCAGACACTTTCCGATTGGGGTTGGTCTGGTCCAATGGAAAATCCATGGTTGTGCAACATCCCGGGGATAAAAAGTGGGAAAAAGAAAAAACAAAACAAAAAACTTGATATGTAAAATTTATTAAAATGATAAAAAACTAATTGTATGATTAACACTGGGCCTGCTTTATAAAATAAAACAGGTTGTATCTTCATCCAAGGATATAAAATAAACCTTTGATTGTCATGTTTGATGTTCCCTTTCATGTGATTCATGTAAAATTTCCTCAATGTTTATAAAAGTTTTCTATCCATCTCTGTGTGTATATGGTTACTTATAAATCTGTAAACATGTCTGTACATTTACAATTTCAGAACACCAAATTTAATCCTGCAGGAGTCAAATGCCAAATTATGATCTCATGAAGACCTTACTATGTTAATATAATTACTCTATTATACAAATTTAATCTTCAACAGAACATATTTCCCTTGTATGGAATAGTCACAGATATCAAATAATACTGTTCCATATACAGTATGGAGCTCAATTAGTTTTAATCCAGTCCTTGCTTCATGCAGTGTCAAACACCTTTTTTGAACTGTTACTACATGTCTTTTAGTTCAGTCGTTTCGGTAACCAAAACTAAATTGTCCCCAAATTGGTCTTCTTAGTATTTCAAAACAGTAATATTTTTAGAATGTTCTGAATAAAATTTGCTGGATTATTACATATTTGTACACCTGAATCAGTTTATTACGGGACTTCATAGTCATGCAGTCTGATAATCAGAATTGACTATCCTCTGTGATGATTGTGTTGCTCTATTGATATTGGCATACGGTTCTTGCTCATGTTGTTCCTGATGGGCTGTGTATGGTTTGTCTGTGGCTGGCTGGTTGGGTATTGGTGTGGTCATAGTCTGGTTCAGAGAAGCATATGGCTCTGGTTCAGATTGTTTATTATAAGCAGTGTAGATTCCAGTGGTTGATTCCTGGTTAGATGTTGTTTCATTGAGTTGGTTTAAAGTCATGGGATCAGAAGATCCCTTAGTCTTGGTTTGTCTCTTCATCAGGAGGTGGAAGATGGTGAAAAGTAGAGACATTGTGAAAGCACCAATGACAATGCCTACTGCAATACCCAGCGGAAATGTTAATGTTTGTGATGTTTTTTCTGGATTTTTGATGTTAAGCAGATCATCAATATCTGTTATACCTGTTGGGACTAATTCTGTGGAAGTGTTGGTATTAGTGACTTCATTGTGCTCTCTGATCTCTGGTTGATAAACAGTTTGCACTGCTTGTACAGATGTTGGTGAGACTGTTTCTGGAAAAGTGGTAGCATCACTTACTTCATTTTTGTAGTGACTACAATTGATCCAGTGGAACATTTACGCATCAAAACAGTATAGGCATCATGGGTTAGATGACACGCAAAGTGCCAGTTGTTATTGTTTAGAGACATCATTGTAGTAATTTCAGACATGTCTCCAAGATATGTTTCTGTTCCTTCAGGTCCCTCTAGTACAAGTCTCAAGTCCATAGGTGGGTTTGAATCACCTGGATCACAAATGAAAGTAACATCATCACCCTCATATACAATTAATGGAGATGCCGAGCATTTTGGATAATCTGGTAGTGGCAGATAAAATCTTGTTGGAATAAAATTGGTCTCCTTATCTTCATGTTGTGTGTTCCCAATATAGTACTCAGCCACACAAGTGTAATTGCCCTCCCTGCTGTCATTTTTTACTGCATTGTAAATACTGAGAAAAGAACTGGATGCCCATTCCTCACTTTGTAGCTCATAATGTTGTACATATGTTCTGTCACTGGGTTCTGCTGTCCATGTGTTATTCACAGCAAGTTGTTGTCCTTCATATTCCCATTTAATAGTATGATGTGAAGATCCCACAGGAAATGTTACTTTACATACTAAATGTCTTAGTCATAGGTCCAGAACTAGCAAGGCTTCTATATATCGTCAAGTCAAACACAGCTTGCTGATCTGTTAATCTGATCAAACAAAACATTAGAAAAATAAATGCAATCGGGTTTGAATCCATAGCCATATTTGCAACAAAATGAATGAAAATTACTTTGTTGACACAGGTCTACATCATTATATAGAACATACTTCCTTATACATGTTACAAGTAATTTCAGTGTTTTCAAAAGTTCATGGTTCACTGGATCTATTTTTTCCTTAAATGATATTTAAATGCATGAACTATTGAATAAATGGCTCAATTTCAAAAATTTCTAAATGCCACTAAAAGTCACTTTTAAGTCAATTTATATACAATTCAAGAAGTGAACTTCATGAGCTCAAGTGTATCCCCAGGTATTTTATGTAGTTAAGCGAGTAGGATACATTCAGAGGCACTTTACCAATGGGTCTTAGTTCAGATTCCTGTTCCCCATGGTGGATCCAGGCATGCAGGGGGATGCTTTGGGTACTTAAGAGAGGACGCAGTTCTAGCAAATAGTTACATACTTCATTGTATAATAATAGACAAGTCCTCATTTTTTTACCTATGGGCAATAGATAATAATATCTTGAAGAACCCACTACTACCCAGATAGCAGAGTTTAGTTGGCCCAACGTTGGGCCAATGTTAGCCGATTACATTGAGCCAACATTGGCAAATGACATCCGGGCCCATGTCATTTTGTCCATCGGGCCGATATTGATGCAATGTCAGTATTGGCGCGATGTAGGACCAACGTTGGCATTCTGTAGGCTGAATATTGGGCCAATGTTGAAAAACCAGCATCAAAGACAAATCAAGAAGTGAATTTGAAAATATCTAGTACTTCTGATTGATTTTACCACATGGATTTCTCCTACTCAGTAAAGAAGTGGTACCCCCTCCACATGTGGGAGGACATGCCAAAAAGTATGTCTTGCTCTGCTGCCTTGTTTAAAATTTCACAGGCATTGCAAGAATACAAGTATACCGTATGCTCAAATACTACATCAGGTTATACTTCTGAAATGTACATAATTTCTGTGGTGTCTTGGTTCATTTTGTTTGCATATTTCACTTCAAAACCTTGAACTCAAGTTCATGTATATGTAGAAAATATAAACTGAGGTAGAAACTAGCGTAAAATAGCTTAATTCGGATGAAATTAACCCAAACTAGAATTTTATCTGGCCAAATAAAATCGGTCTGTTAGCTCCGCCCACATTCTATTACGTCATGAACCTCGGTCTAACGTCAATTTACCATCCATCAGCCAACCAAGTAATATGATGTTAATCCAACGTTGGCCTAACATCGGCTCTACAACCGCGACCGTGCTGACCATGTTTTGCTATCTGGGTAGGCCAATCCAGCCCAATTATTAACTACAGTATTTCTCTATCCAATTCTTTATATAGGCTGTGATGGCAGCAGCAATGACAGACAAGTCTCCTTTTGTTGTACCCATGGGTAAGAGAGACGAAGCCGATGGAGCCAAGAGAGCTTTGGGAATCGGTAACTCGGATCACATTACAATCTACAAAGCATATGCAGGGTAAGAAGGTTCTAAACTTTGTTGTTTTTTGTGATGTTGGGGTATTAAGCTTCTGGGATTGATGACAGGGATCATATAGCCGAAAGCGAACCTATGTCATACGCAGCACAGTGGTCTAAAAATAACTTGCGTTGAACTTTGTGCGCGGTGAAAACAATCAATACTTCAGCCAGGCATTCCTTCATTTTCTCTCTTTTTTAGCAAGATGGAAATCTGTGAAATAATGAGGTGTTTGTCATCTTGTTGTGGTTTGAATTCCACACATCTCACTTGATTTTAAAATCGAAATATTTTTGAAAATTTGCTAGAATCAATCAAAATTTCTGTGAGCCATCACTTTCTCCATGGGGAGTTGGCAATTGTTTTCACCGCGCTATATCAGACAAAGGTCCCGGATGTAAACAAGATGGCCGAATGTCCTTGCTTGCCTATTAGCCAATTGACTTTGTAAGGAGCCATACTCTTTTCATTTTCTGATATCCACATGACATCAGAATTTACCTTGTCTTTTTGCTTCAGTCTGTCATATCTGAGGATCATTTTGCAAATATGACCATGCCAAGAACCTCTAGTAAAGTTTTCATTTTGAAATACAGGGCAAAATACATGCAAAACTTAAATTTTTGCATATCGAACGGAACCTTCAGGGTCCCAAAATGAAAATTGATTTTTTGATCTCATCTGAAAGATTACATTTTAAGCTTGAAAAGGATACCTTGATTTCGGTTATTGGATGTTCGATTGCAAAGTTACATCCAAATTGGTAAAAGGCATCAGGTTGATTCAGAAAACTATAGTTCTGAGACAATTGAGTTTAAAGTTTCTGTACTGGTAAAACTTGAATAGAGAAAGGGTTTTAATCTCGGTTTTTAAAACATTTTTCTTATGTTTTGGATGTTGGAACCTGATTAATATGATAGAATACACTTTATAGGTAACGTTTCTGATGAAACTATAAATTCAACCTTGGACGTGATTTTTGACTATGCTCAGCTTCAATGGCCTGTATCTCACTATTTACTATGCCGACCTTAAGGTACCTTTCAATATGACGGGTCACATATTAGAAATGCTAATGCAAAATATAATTTTTCATTTCAACTCCAAAATATAAAAAGTAAAATTTGTCTAGACATAGTTGCATTTGAATTGTACACAATGAAAATTCAAAGCAAAATTTCTCACTTTTACACATTCTGACTCGTCGCGCTTTGAAGAATCATAACTTCATTCCTCAGCATCATAAGAACCTGAAACAAGTATCATTATAAAGATGAAAGTATGTTCTACAATATGATATAAAACAAAATTGACTAGGGGCCGACTGTACTGGAGGTTCGTTGTGGATGGTCACAAATTTACATACACTCCCGCTCAAAAGTATTTCCGCACAAAAACTTTATTCAGCTATATCTCAAAAGGCTGTTATCCGATTTTCATCATTTTTTGACAGAGTATATATTATGTAATTATTGATATATCTAAACCAGAATTGCATTCATTGCATTTGAAAATATGGCATGTAATGCACATTACTACTTTCGTCTGCACAAAAAAATATTGTGTTTATATACATCTCTGGGCATTTGTTTTAAAAACTTAAAAATATTCTATCCGGTTACATGGTAATAATGGGGTTATGAAAAATTGATAAGTTACATATTAATGAGATTTGTACTTGTGATGTATTTGTATATGGCCCATGAAATCAGCCATTTCCATGGCAATGAAAACAAACATTGATTTATTCATATTGAAAAGATACTTTACCTATACTAGTATGAATCTTTGGTGATTTTAGGTTGTTTATTTTAAAAAAGGAGGTATCTGGACGTTTTTACTTATGCGGAAATAGTTTTGAGCGGAAGTGTATCCTTTGACTTTTAAACATATAAGCAATAAGTTGTAGTTGCAATGTCACCAGATTACAAAAAAAGTTCATTTTATTGTTCATTTGTACTCCTACTTGAAGGATCAAAACTATTTGTTTCCTACTCAGACAATTGACATATTTACAGCTTTAAAAAACTTGGCCATAGGGTTGATTTATTAGCTTCCCCACCCTTAAAATTTAGCATTGGATACCTTTACATTTTTTTGCTGTCAAATTGTTGCAGCTTCTCTTTGGTGCTAATCAGAGCATGCACTCAGAGGTCAATGTGTGCATGTTTAAATAGCACCATACAGCAATATAGCATGGACATGAATTAACCAATTAGCCAAAGTAGGACTTCTTGGTCAATATTCCATGCTACATGAAGTATTTAATGCAGGGGTCAGTTAAAATCTTGAGCAACCCTCCTCAAGATTTGTCCTTTCTTCACCTAGGCTGATTAATTCTAAAGTCAGGATTTCACCACCACTTCACATGCTTCCAAAAAATAAAGGCAAAGTTTCACCCTATTGGCAAATGTGAATAGGTAAAGCATCACCCTTCCAATTATTTCCGTAGGTGAAGCTTCACTTTGGTTCTGTTTTCATAAGTCAGCTAGGCTTCACCACATTTCACTCTAAGCAATTTTTATAGGTCAAAATATTCTAACATCAATCTCTGCCAAAGCATTTCTATGATGCTTTCTATACTTCCCTAAAAAGCAATAATGTAAATGATGTGGATATTGCATCAGAGAAGCGGCACTGCACTTTTATCCAGGATTTGCAAAGATCATAGAATTTTTTGAACTATTATATCATGGTCACATTTAATGCTACAGCAGTCAATTGACACTGTATCAATACAATCCACAAAAATGATTTGATATCACCAACATACATGAAATACTTGTCTAAGCTTCTCTCTTTTCCCAATTTGTATAAGTAAAACTATTCAAAAATAAAGACATCACCATTAAAAAAAACTATTGACCTCAAGCTTCGATATCAAGTCGACGTCAATATTTTGTCAAGCCTGGAGGAGTGCTGTTCAAGATTTAAACTGACCCCTGCATATTAGTAGCTAGTTACTCAAAAGTTCTGAAACATTTTGGTTGGGCAATAAAAAGGAGTCACATTGCAACTTTCAATTATGGGCTGTGTTACATATAAATAGTTGAATTGATTTCTACTGGTACTAATAGAAGTATACACTCAAGAGGGTGTGTGTGTGTGTATGTTAAATAGCACCATACAGTAATGTAGCACGAGTATACACCAATTAGCCAAGTAATGACTAGTTGGCTTTTTAGTCGTGCTACATATTTGCCTAATAACTAGTGACTAATTGGTTAAATTTGTTAACATGATCAATAGAAAAGGAAAACAAAAACGTGCCAGTGGACATACTAAGAGTATCTGAAACAAATAAACACACCTTGCTAGATTTTACGATATTTTGATGTCTTTATTCCAGGTGGAAAGAAGCTTGTCAAAATGGCAGGAGAGCAGAGGCGTCATATTGCAGTAGGAATTTCCTCAGTAGAACAGCACTTCTAAACATACAGGTAAGGGTCTGTTCCATTTAGGTTATTGGTGACAACAGCATTTTTGGCGATTGTTTGATAATTGGCGACAGAAAATGTAGATAAAAACGTTGGCTTTACTTTTACTTTCCTCAAGTCACCATGCTAAACATTGTTGTATTAAAATTTGGCATATTTTTTCCTAGGTTAGTAATTGTATGGCATATGATATCAGAATGTGAAGGGTTGACTTGTAAGCATTAGTTGATTAATTCTATATGTATAAGAATTTTTTTCAAATTGACTTTTTAATAATGCTAAATTTTGTGGTACATGAAAAATATTTTACCCAGGGGTGCCACTTGAGCCATGATTGTTTTCATCACCGACCAAAATTTCGCGGTAAAAGGGTGTCTTTTTCAGTATAGGCCGCGTCCCGCGCGGGACGTGAAAAGGGTCTTAATTTCACTGTTTTTTGAAAAAAAAGGTGTCCTTTTCATAATGGCTATGTCGGTGATTTGAGTTGCAATTTTGAGAAGTCATCTCGGAAATCCAGCATGACTGATTTTGGTCAGCCTGTGACTGTGTCTCTCTCTTATTTGAATCCCGGGATTTGAATAATGTATACATTCCCCAGGTCGAAATTCCAGTTGATCCCAGTTGAACTGGTTTCTCTGAAACCAGTTGAACCAGTTCAACTGGTTTTTCCAACTGGTCCTAGAATTTCCGTCACGGAAAATGAAACGCTTCCAACTGGGATGATGAAAAACCAGTTACCAG
>JXSR01S073161.1:58663-89775 GCA_000969725.1 Ophiothrix spiculata
TAGTTATCCAGGGTTTACATGCGAGGCAGTACACTGATATCAGCGTATCCCTTACTACTATTTGGAGGTAGCTTAGCAGTACAACATAGGGAAAAGCTGATCATAGTAGATGATCAAATTTGAGGTAATAAGTTGTTCCACTTAATTCATCAATTCCTTTACCCAAACAGAAATTGAGTTTGGAACCCTTAGTTTAAAAGTCATTTGATTGCAGTGTACTTTATGTACACTCTCATGCTTTACACTTATTAACATACTCTATAATTGAAAGTTCTTCTTTGTAGAGTCAAAAAATTTTCACAATTTTTTGTAATATGATCAAGTTTTGTTCCTTTTGTGGCATAATTTGTTAATTTGTTATTTTCCATATTTCTGCAAGAAAGATTGGATACATTGAATAGAAAATGCATACATATCAATTTATGGAATAATGTGCTTGACATTGCAGATTGCAAATGATTTATCAAATCACCTTGTTTAGGCTTTTGCCAAGGAAACCCAACTTAGTACTTGGTACCAAGTAAGCTGAAGGAAGTTTATAGTTCAACAGGGCTCAATTGCAAAGAGGTTTTGTAAATTCAGTTTTGAATACAAGAGGAAGACCGGAGTAAGCAAGCATGGACTGAAAACCAAATGCACATAAAGCGTTGGGCACGGGGCTCGAAACCCGGGACATCAGTGGTGCAAGGCGAGGGAACTACTGCTGCGCCAACCTGCTCCCTGTGGAGCACACCATTAAATATCCAGGGGGTAGAAAGTTGGGGAAAGGGTTCAATATTTTTTTTGCACCGTATTCAGGAGCGATTTTTTTTCTTTTCTATGTTCTGGGGAATTTTGTACATTCTACTGCCTTCGGAGGGGGATTTTTTCCCAAAAAACTTCCTTACCCCTCAAAATCTAATATTACACCCCTTATAGTGCACTGTGTCATCATTTCCAACTTGTGATTGCACTCCAGCTCTCAATAGTTCATTCAGGGATCGCTGATCTAACAAACGATGGCTGACAGTTGACTCTAAATTAATTTTATATACACTGTATTTTCTTTGCTTTAGGCACCTGCAAGAACAGCAGTTATTTTCAAGGAGTTAAGGAGCCTTCTGAGTGATGTACTTGCAAAGAAACTTAAACAACCCAGTATACAACTCCAAAGTAAGTATGTTAGATCAATGTTTTGTCAAAATAAACTTGATTTATTTCCTTGTTATGTGTATATGGAAGATGGATTTAAATCTAGATCCCAACTTTTAGGTCTTACATTTGACCTGTCCAGTAAAAATGTTAAATGACCTATCTTTTTATATAGATGTCAAAAATTGGTGGTTTCTTTTGGACCCAAACCACTTTCACTGCAATCTAACAACTAGGTAAGCCATAAGCAGGTGCTGGCTTTATAGGCAGTGATTTGATGCTTATTTCTCAGGGATTATTTTTATTTAGTGTAGGATATATTGAGATTCTATAATGTTACTATAGCCTTGAGTGGACCTATGTGACAAGTCTTAACTATAGTGAAAACAACCAAGGGAAGCCCAGAAAATCTTTGAATCACGATGAAACCAAATAGCACACATTGCACAATTTCATTCATTGTACACTGTGTGACACTATGCAGAGGCTGTAAATCAAGGTTTTACTAAACCTCATAAATATATATTAGGCAACCATAAAATATAATTGGTCAGTTCTACCTGACGAGCGTGACAGTATTTTGCCTACTTCCTCAAGTTCTGTTAATGCTCACGCACGGAAAAAATTGAAAAACTACCGCACCCCTCTGTAATCATATCACTTATCAGTTGCAAATTCATACAATGACCAAGAACAATTTAAGATTTTTGGTGATTTTGGTTATGTCTATATAATGTTTTGTAAAATATTTATGAGGTACAGTAAAACAAATACAACATGGTTTGTTTTTGGGAAAATATTAAAAATTCCTGATCCCTTGTTATTGGAAGCATGTGACAACTTTCTTCCGCTTCGCGTCGAGAACTAATCACACGCATCCAGCACCTCGGGATCAGTAATTTTCACCACTTCCTTCTATACCATTTGGTATTTGTATATTACACAACTGATCTTACAAATTCTCAGATGTTCCCAGATGTGCTATAACAGCACTTCATAAATTTGTTCATATTTGAAATAATTAAGTCCCAATGTCCATGTTCGAATGTATGGATATTAAAACAAAAACATACCAATGGATTTTCTTGTCTGTGTGTTTCTTTTCAGATGAGAATGTAATACAGATCCTGATGGACCTAATCCAGTGTGAAAGAAGGTGATGACAGTCAGATGTCGTAGGAGAAATGTTTCAAGATGTTCCTATTGTGACCAAGACAACAGGGTAATTCATGTATCAGCCACAGAATATTCTTATCATTACATGACAACTTTCTATATACTTGAAAATTTGATGACATATTGACTACCAAAACAGAGAATCTGAAATAAGCATACTGCCGTTTTGGTATTTTTTTATACGGCTAATTCAAGGAAATTATGCATTAACATGGATGTTTCAACAGTTGACTGTTTCTACTAGTTTGGTTGTGACTTCTCTTGGTTACTGACGATTCTAGGTCCATTGTTGCCACTTCCAGCATTGCCAGTTGATTTCCTTGATTTTTCAAGCTTGTTGTTAAAATGTACACTGGTGCATATATTTCTTGGGATCAGCCTTAAGACCCAAACCAATATGTTATTTTACCAATCTGGATGGATCATTTTAAACAAGCATTCTGCCAGTTTATATGAAAGGGGGTATTACTGTCCTTTTCAACTTCTCAGCATTTTGGCAATGTCAGCTTTTTATTTTTCTGAACCTCAATTTCATAATTTGGGCTGTTTCCATTATTTATTTTCCATTTAATTGAATTTTTCAGCTTTATGTAACTTTATCTTATCACTGTCAAAAATTCATAGTGAGTGCATTTGTATGCATATCAGTGTATTAACATGTATCAGCGATGAAAGCCGTACAAACAGAGAAAATCAAATAATGGAAAGTTAATGTATATTCATCATTTTATTGCATGATGAATAATTTTGTAGTACATTCTATAACCACAAAAGACAGTGAATATTAACAGTATTCATGAGAGTAACAAGTAGAATCAATCAATGATATAAGATATGAAGTCAGCTCTGTTGATTGACCCAGAAGATTTTGGAGTCAAGTTCCAACTTAATAAAATAATCATGTTGCCCCATAACAAATATGTGACCCGTCATATCGAAAGGTACCTTAAGGTCCGCATAGTGAAGTACGAGATACAGGCTATTGAAGCTGAGCATAGTAAAACATCACGTCCGATGTTGAATTTATGATTTCATCAGAAACTTTACCTTTGAAGTGTATTCTATCATATTAATCAGGTTCCAACATCCATAACATAAGACAAATGTTTTAAAAAACAAGATAGAAATCCTTTCTCCATTCAAGTTTTACCAGTACAGAAACTTAACTCTTCTCAGAACTAAAGTTTTCTGAATCAGCTTGATGCCTTTTACCAATTTGGCTGTAACTTTGCAATCAAACATCCAAAGCAAGGTGTCATTTTAAAGCTTTGAATATAATTTTTCAGATGAGACCAAACAATAGATTTTCAATTTCGAACTCTTGAGGTACTTTTGATATGAAGGGTCACATTAATTCCTTATTTTTACATTGATTAGGATTAGAGGTAACTATGTGTAATTATCCAGATGCCATCATGACAACCAAATTATTTGGTGCTTCTGACAAAAACAGAAATTCCATGAGAGTTTTAAGAAATGGGACTAACCTATGGAATCCAGTATCTATGAACTAACAAACTTACATGTCTGGCTTGATTATCTTGCTTGATAATAGCCTTTTTAAAGCTACCATCATAATTAAATGTAACGCCAAGATAATCATAATCGTCACAAGTTTCTATAATATCATTACCTAAGTAAAAAATAGGTTTGTTTCTAATTTCACCTCTAGAAAAAATGACAATCTTTGTTTTACTGGTGTTAACAGTTAAATCCCATTTGGAGCAGTATGATTTAAGAAAGTTTATGGTGCGTTTTACACTGTAAGGACTTGTTTTGACGGAAGGTAACATATATGCAACTAAAAAGTTGTAACTGAAATTGAACTGGCCAAATTGAAAAAACAAATGTAGTAAATTTGGACAAAACTTTTACTAGCAATGGGCGCTTTTTACCATTAACTCTGATTCAAAACAAATAACCATTTCTGAAATCCAGTTCATAATTATTACTTTTTGATCATGAGTTGTTCATGAATGACCAAGTCACATTTTACAATTAGATTATGGAGAGCAATGCAACCAAAAAACAGAGGTCTGCAGCAAAGTTAATTTTTATGCTACCTGTATGTATATTGTCACTGAATACTTAATCACTCTCGCTGTCAGATTGATCTGAAAGTACTCTCTCGTCATCATCACTATATACAAACTCTACTGTAGCAGATGCTGCCTCATGTTCCGAATCTATATCAGTTGAATCGGAATATTCTGCTGAAGTAGTATTTCCAGAAGGGAGATTAATTGTGTGGATAACACAACAATCCTTTAATTCTTCTTCCACAATTTGGTATACGCAGCATCCTTGTTCATCATTAAATAATTGATATTTCAGTTTAAACTCATCTTAAGTCAACACTTGTTCACAAGTATATACTTAAAACACTGTCAATCAGTTGCTGTGTAACACCAACTGATATATCTCCAGTCAGAGCTCTGATTCCCAAAGGTCCTATTGGCAGTTCACTAAATAAATCATCGTGATATTCACTCATTCTCATTCTCAATTTTTGAATGTCTTCCGGCAAAACTTGCCTCTGAATAATGTCTGTTGCAGCAGACGCTTTCCCTAATTCGATGCATGCTTTTTCAACCCAGAAGTCTGTTGATGGGTGACAAACGTTGCAGCAAGTAAACTCTGCTTCTGCTACTTTATTCTTGAAACTTTTAAGGAGAAATTTCCTTCTGCAGGTATCAGTGTTCTGAACGTATGTCTTCATAGCCTCCTCTGGCTTTCTTCTAGAATTTGATTTAGGCTAGTCCTTGAGCAAAGCCAGGCTTTCACTTCCCGTCGCTCCTAGCCCGACCAGTTTCCTGCATGTAATCTAATATAGTCTTAGCTGTGCCGAAGTGAATGATGGTATTCACAGCTTTGGCATCAATTCCCATACCAAGGCAACAGTGGCAAACAAAACACGGACCTTTACGTCATCTTCTCCAAATGATTTCACAGCATAGTCCTTGTTTTTTTTGTGGTGTCCACATATGGTACATCGCATAGCTTCTAGGGTACTTGTTCTACAATCTCCTTATCAGTAATTAAAAACATCCATAAAGCTGGTATCACCGGTTCCTTGTCTGACAAAACACAATTACTCTGTCGGCACTCTGCCCGTTGTTTCTAAGTTTGTCTACAAGCCAGTCAAAGTTGTCTGCTGGATGAGTTGACGTAACCTTTACGTAGGACAACCTCACATTTTTTCTGTTTGGAGAGTGTTCTATATGAACTATATGAACACAGAATATGAAAACCGTCTAGCAGGGTATCATTAATGCCTCTTGAGAGACATATAAATGTCAATATGTGGGCCAAAGTTTCCATATATGATGCGGTATACAATGCTACCAAAATTTGGAGAAGTTGCCAGTGTGTTGAAAAATACAACAGTTTTTAGAGTTTCTGTTGAAATAACACTCACCAAAATCATTCCATTGAAGAAATAAGAAGCTGCAGAATACATGAAGACATAAATTCTTTGATGTCAGAGAATTCAAAATTAAAGATAAGCAGGAGCACGAAAAGTACGTACTCCCGCCTCCATGTCACACAGAAAAAAAAATCTCCTCTCAGCATCCAATTTACAAACATTCCACTACCGCTTGTCGATTGTACTACATGGTTGTCTGTGGCCCCCGCTACTTCTCTGTCGACCGCCCCTTGAGCCATTGGTTTGACCGGTGATTGTTTCCTGAGACATTTTTCTTATCTCTTCTGGATTGCTTACCCTGAATTTCTCTTCAAATGCTCAGGCTCCTTGCAGTAGTAGTAGCTGATGCTTTGATTCCCTGTAGTAGGCTTCTCTACTGGGCATTTGCATATCTTCAAGCATCTGCAACATTTTCACCACTTGTGCCTCCACTTGCTCCAGTGTCTGGGTATGCTCTATAAACCTTGAAGTATGCAACAAGCAGCCGATTAACGCACAAAAACCAATATGACCATACGGGAAAGTAAATTAGTCCATGTTTTTTAATCATAAAAAGGTACCAAATCTTGCTGAATATTCAAAAAAAATTATTTACAATGTTTGTCCATGTGTTAGAAAAAAAACTAGCCCAAAATAATACCAAAATTATTAAGAATTCATGTGCAAAAAATATTAATACGCAGTGATTTGGTCATAATCAATCCTAATCAATCATAGCTAGTCTCTTACACAATACAAAGCCACAAGTTCACAATGTTGAAGAATACAAGGGATATGCTATGGATCTTGTAACAGAGTTTGATTTCTTGTTGCATACTTCAAGGTTTATAGAGTATAGTGGCATCTTGGTCATCTTGAGTATCTGATTCAAGCCTCTGCACCAGTCCAGTTTTGACCTTGGAATTCCTCATTCATTCTGCCTTTTGAAAACCTTTGGTATCTACTACTGCGGTTACTCCTTCATCTAGTGTCTTTGCTTTTGTTCAGAAATATTGGTGAGCAAAGATCATAGATCATAGTGACTGTGACCAGCTGTTCTTGGGCTTCAATGGTCATATCAGGATAGGCTTTGATTACCAATCTTCTCATAGCTTGCCCCAGTTCTGGCAAAGTCTCGCCTCCATGTCGTCTTCTACTCCTGAATTCCAATATGCAATTCTCTCGGCTGTTGCAAGAGACTAAAACTCGTTAAAGCCTACTCTTCAACTCAGTGTAAGAGTACTTGCCCCGATCCGTCCCCAATGTTAGCACCCAATCCCCTGTTAGACTTGCTTACTAGCCAAGACGCCGCCTCTCGGTTGGACCATTCATTGAGGTCTCTACAAGCGTCAAAGTGCATTATGAACCCCTCCAAGGGCTTCCTTCCATCATATTTTTCGGGTACTACTTCTCTTCTTGTAACCCTTTTTGGCTTTTGTGAAACTGAATTTGGTGTAGAATGTTCAGGTGATGAAGGGCCCTTTACTGTATCATTAAATCCAAACAACATCATCTCCTCATACTCGGCAACTCGTTTCTTTGTGGTTTCCAGTTAGCTTCAATATGAAGATTGTTGCTTGGCTTCGATACAGATTTGAAGATTGTTGCTTGAGATTAGTTACAGGGTTTGTGAGGGGTCAAACCTGTCCTATGCATTTAGGATGTAATCCTATTTAATCCAAAACGTTTTAGATCAATCTTCTCTACTAGGTGAATTAAGTTATCAGGAGATTCCACGATTACATACTTTCCATTCTTTAGGTTAGTGTATATTATTTTCCCATTGCTGGTGTAGCACCTTTCACAAGATTTCACTAACCCCAACAATCTTGCTCGACATAGGGTAAGGTCTTCATTGATGAAAGTTTTTCCTTTATACTTTTCAATATCTTTCAACTTTTTGCGATTTTTCATTAATGGATATCCAGATATTTCAAACATAGCAACATTTTTTTTGTGTGTGCTTGGTTTCAGATATTATTTAACATTGTGAACTTCAGAAGTGGTTCTTTCACTCAAACTCTCATGGCTATGTGAGTTTTCAACTGAAATCATACGTGCATCATAATCATAATATGATGACTCACTGGAATAATCTGTAACAGGTTCAATGTCACAATCATCAGCCTTAACAACATGAGCCCTTGGTCTACTTTCCTTATGCTTGTTGCTCAACTGTGGTTTCGGTCTAGATTGACTTCATAATTTTACGTTCATGACTTTGTCCACAGTATCTACAATTATCTATAAACTTTACAGGTGGTTTACTCACTGCATGTACACTACTAGTATTACCAGTGCTGTTATCCGTCATTGCTTTGACAAGCTCTTTAGTAGCTTCATAATTTTTAGACATTTGGGCAAATTTTTGGAGTGTCAACTCTTTATGTTTTTGGTTCATTAAAGGGACTAGCCTAGATTCCACCTAGAATTAAAAACTTATGGAAATACTCTAAATATAGCTAAAAAAGTATAGTAAAATCAAAAAACTGCAAAAATTCACCCACAAATGGCTCAAATTGAGACAGAACTAATTTGCAATATATCGTTCTTTGATGGTGGTGTGACTACCCTGTGTTTCCTAAATCCTAATTTTGTACCTCAGATGGATTTACCATTCTAGATATTATTTAATACATTTTAAAAGAGAAACAATTTCATCAAAATAATTTGTTTGGCCATCACAGGTGTAGAAACAAGATTTTTTCAAACTAGATACACTGTTTTTACACCACTTTTTTTCGCCGGCGAAAACAAAAAATTAAAGTAGGTAAAGAATTGCAATTTTCTCCAATATTCCTCAAAATCATGGAAAACTATTTGTAGGTTATATTACTATAAACATATTCAATTGATTTAAAGTAAAAAAATATGTAGGTAAAAGTGTGAAGAATCTAGGCCAGCCCCTTTAACTTTTGTTTGAGGACGTTGTCAACCGGCCTTGTTTTATATTTTGACTTATGCCTTCTACGCAAGCTTGGTTCCTCGTGCTGGCTTCTGTATGGTAATGGTCTGCCATGTTGGGCGATCTTCAGCTAGCCTTGATGCATCAACCAGGTTTGATATTGATCGTGCTATGCAGTCCTCTGTGATTCAATCAAGCCATCTCTTTGCTGGGCGCCCCCTCGGTCTTTCTCCTGATTCTTGGCCTTCAACTTCCAGTTTGGGGTATCATGATGGCTGCATTCTCCTTATGTGTCCAAAGTATTTCTGTCTTTTGGATGAGACTTTGAACAGGATATCGTGCTCAAGGCTGATTTGGGTGTTCCGGATCTTGTCTAGTCTTGTGACCCCTAGTATCCGTAGGAGACAAGCCATTTCGAAGACATGTAATCTATTATTATCTTCCTTCTTTGTTGTCCATGCTTCTGCACCATACAACAGAATAGAGAGGATCAGTGTTTGGTAAAGCTGCATCTTTGTGTTGGTATTAATTTGTTTGGAGATCCATATGTTGTTCAATTTTTGGAAGGCTGTCCCTGCTTTTCCAATTCTGGTTTGAATACCTTGTTTTATATATATATACTGCATTAAATCTTGTTATAAGATCGTTATAACAGTTTCCAAATGACTGTTTATTGTAATTTCTTTGCTTTATAAATAGTCACGAGGATGACGTGAAACAAAATCTTGCTAGCTCTGATCTCCACCACGCATTCCAACTCTGTACACCACTGAGATGTCTTCGCAGGCTTTATTTCTAAATTAACATCCTTAGCAATATTCACAATCTCTCCTACAAGTTCATCTTCAATTCTCTCATGGAGTCCAGATATCCTAACCGATTCTCTTCATGAGTACTGCTCCATTTTATCCGCGTCATATTTCCCAAGTAGTGCAAATTTGTGTACTTTCTGGCACATTTCCTTCATTGCAGCATCAGAAAATTCAAATTTAAATGGCGTGGGGATGGGATTTCTTCATTTTCATCTTCTGTGGTAGTGTTTGCTGTGACAAGGCTTGAAAGCGGTAAATCGTCGCTATCGGAAAATTCGCTGCCTACATGGTAGTCGGGTATGGTTTCCAGATTTATTAAGCTGTCCTCAGACCCATCGTAAGCCACCGTAATTTCACACTTCTGGAAGCTTCGGACTATCGTATCTCGATGACTAACGGACATCTCAGTCCATACCTGACCAACCCTTTGGCTTAATATTTGGCCTTGTCAGCTATATCCTATTTTCGACTAATACAAAACAAGGTTTCATGTGAAAGCTATATCAGCTTCTAGTAAACCAATGAACTTAAAATTTTCAGCATATAAGGGACTGTCCTTAGCTAATATATATTTAAAATATCAAACGGGTACTGCATGTTTCTCTTTTTCAGTTCTTGTCTGCTGTTATTGTTGCAATAGTTGAGTTTTTGATGACTATTCCTATCCCAGACAAGTTTTGGGATGAACTGGTTCAATATCTCATCTGCCGACAAACTTACTCCACGGTTTTGCTTCCCACCACTTGCTGTGGAAGTAGCCGTGTTTGGTAGGCTTGATTGGATAGAGCTTAATGCATTGTCCACTATAGTCAATATTAATATCATATTCAGCATATTCGTCTTCTTGCTGTGAATAAGTTCTGACTCCATTCCTACTTCTTAATTGATATCTCTAACTAAATCCGGCCTAAAACATTTTAGTTTCCAGAGCTTTTGCTGGTGTTAGACTGAGATTATTTCGTTTTAAGAAGGAGCTACTGTTGGCACCATCCGCCATCGTCGGCTGCTAACATCACATCAAGACAAGATCATATATAAAAATAGTCACAAGGATGATGTGATACAAATCTTGCTAGCACTGGTCTAGGGCGATCTCCAACACACATACCAACTCTGGGCACCACTAAGATGTCTTCAGGCTTTAATATTCTACATTAACATCCTTAGCAATATTCACAATCTCTATTCACAAGTTCATCTTCAATTCTCTCATGGATTCAAGATATCCTAACAGGTTCTCTTCTTGAATACTGCTCCATTTTATCTGCGTCATATTTCCCAAGTAGTGCAAATTTGTGTACTTTCTGGCACATTTCCTTCATTGCAGCATAAGAAAATTTCAAATTTAAATGGCGTAGGGATGGGACTTCTTTATTTTCATCTTCTGTGGTAGTGTTTGCTGTGACAAGGCTTGAAAGCGGTAAATCGTCGCTATCGGAAAATTCGCTGCCTACATGGTAGTCGGGTATGGTTTCCGGATTTATTAAGCTGTCCTCAGACCCATCGTAAGCCACCGTAATTTCACACTTCTGGAAGCTTCGGACTATCGTATCTCGATGACTAACGGACATCGCAGTCCATACCTGACCAACCCATTGGCTTAATATTTGGCCTTGTCAGCTATATCCTATTTTCGACTAATGCAAAACAAGGTTTCATGTGAAAGCTATCTCAGCTTCTAGTAAACCAACTAACTTAACATTTTCAGCGTATAAGGGACTGTCCTTAGCTAATATATATTTAAAATATCAAACGGGTACTGCATGTTTCTCTTTTTCAGCTTTCTTGTCTGCTGCTATTGTTGCAATAGTTGAGTTTTTGATGATTATTCCTATGTTCCTATCCCAGATAAAAGTTTTGGGATGAACAGCTGGTTCAATATCTCATCTGCCGACAAACTTCCTCCACGGTTTGCTTCCGTGTTTGGTAGGTTTGATTGGATAGAGCCTAACGCCCTATTGTCTACTATAGTCAATATTAATATCATATTTAGCATATTTTTCTCGCTGTGAATAAGTTTCTGGCTATTCCTACTTCTTTATTGATATCTCTATCTAAATTAGGCTTAAAACATTTAGTTTCAGGAGCTTTTGCTGGTGTTAGACTGAGATTATTTCGTTTTATTAAGATTTTGTAACACATCCAGATTTTTGTGGAGAAAATTTTGTTTGTCAATATCAAACCTAATTACATCATCATCAACATTAACAAAATCATCCAAGTGACCACACCAAACATTGAAGTCACCACAAATACATGCAGGGATAGAATCACTGTTAATTGGAGAGCCAAATTGGATGATTTTGTGTTCAAGAATATCAAAAAGATTAATACTTGAGTAGGGAGATGATTCAGGTGGAGTGTAAACTGCACAAAGTGCAAAAGCTAGACCACATACATTTTTGTCAATCTTAGGCCATAAAGTATGATCACTATCATTATTTATAATGCTATTCTTGACATAAATAGCAATAACACCGATATCTGTTTAAATTTACTACGATTTGGTAACTGTACATTTGCAAGGTCATTATCATCCAGTTTTGTTTTCATAATTATAAAAATATCCTTCTTATCAATCACGTCTACAAAGTCTTGAACTGAATGTTTTTGTATCAATCCGCCGGTGTTAATTAGTCCAATCTTCAACATATCATTTAGAAAATGATTATGGTCCTGAAGCAGGTGTTGATGGTGGGCATCTTGGTTGTAATCATTTCGCCTCTCGGCGTATCCCTATTCGTTAAAGTTGATCAAAAATTAGGGGAAATTCCCAGTTTGTCATAGTCAATGTTATTCACTCCTAACTTGAAGAAATCATCTGGTATCTCAAGGGTAACTATGCTGCCATCCTGTTTCCTGCAGCATATCTTCCCGTTTTTGGTGAATACTTGCTTCACAACTTCCAGAGACTTAGCATAGTGGAACATCTTGCTCCTCAGTGGGGTAAGATCTTCGTTAATATATACAATGTTTTTGAGGTTTTTCTTGTTTTGCAGCATCTTTAGAGTGTTTGATCTAGATATAAATCGGCAAATGACTGGTCTCGGTTTAGGGCTATTGGGTTTTGGTTTCCCGACCCTGTGCGCAACAGAAATGTCCTTCCTATCAATGTCAACACCAATGTCTCTAGCTAGATTCATTAATAAGTCCTCAATGCACTCACCTTCTTCTTTTAAGCCCATGATTCGTATGTTTTCTCTCCTGGTGTACATTTCAAGTTTATTAGTCTCATATATTGTGAGCCGTTTCAAGATGTTCAGTTTATTGTCGAACTTATCCGAATGAGATTCTAAAATTTTACTCAGCACATCATTCAGGTCTTTATACAAGGGTCATTTAAAAAGTTCTACCTGTTGTATCATAACTTTTGTTTTGTTAAAGATAGATACTTGAAAATTGACACAAATATAGCTAAGAATGTCACCTACACATGGTGAAACAATAATATCAATATCTTTTCTAGATTTCTGTAGGTTACCTGAAAACCACAGTAAGGTTAGGGTACACCGGAAATGGTAAAATATCTAATGAAATTTCACCTGAAATTAAATGTGCAGCTTATGTATGAAAAACCATCTGTAAACCAAAAAGTTATGTAAATTACAGAATAAATTTGATACGAAAGTGTACGTAACAGTACAACAAATCATTTGTCACTGATAAAGTAAACTTGTTGCAGACATGAATTACCCAGAATCCCAAAATTCGAAAGGATGTTTTGTACCCTCTCAGGATTACGAATATCAGCATAGTGTGTTTCTCCGTAGCCTGACTTTACCAAGTTCGTTTTTATGTAAAAAGCAACAGCTGAAGTTACTACACCACATTTTCAGTCAAAAACATGAATTTGGTTGCTTTTGGTATCTACCATGAAAATATTTAAAAATAGAAGCTTTACAATGCTACCATTTTGTATCTTCTTTTATTAAGGTCAATTTCTTCGTAAACTGTGTCTTTGGTGATTTGATATTATTGCTGGAGGGGCTATTTGTTCCTATTATTGTTATCCTTTTGAATTACAATTATTTGCAGTCTGGGTCAGCTTTTTTAATCATTGAATGTTCATTCTTATGTTTTACATTTTTTTTACTGTATAGCAATACTATGGCTAGATTATGGCCTTTCTAATTTACTGTATTTGAGCCACTTTTAAAAATGTTGCACATTTTGGACCGTTTCCGGTGTAACGAAACCCTCTGTGGTTTTCATAAAACTTACAGAAATCTAGATAAGATATTTATATGATTGTTGCACCATGTGTAGAGGACATTCTTAACTATATTTTTGCCAACTTAAAAATAGCTACCTTTATTAGAACAAAAGTTATGATACCACAGGTAGAACTTTTTGAATGACCCTCGTACATGATATCAAATCTATTTTCAAGCCTCACTTCAAAGTTAGCAATCATTTCGGCGCACGTTCATCCGTATTGTCTACTCTATCATGGCTGTCGGAGCTCGTAGATGAATTTTCTTCATAATCTAGCATCTTTTTTAGCTTCTTTGTGATGGTAACGGCTTTTCTTGATGAACCAGGGTTATCTCGTTTTCCTTTTGGTGGTATTATTTTCTTAAATGTGTGGTTGTGTATTGAATAATACCGATAGTATGGTCTTGAAGCTCATGAAGTTTGATGTTCAAAAGTTAACAAAAAATTTTAAATGGCATCGGGCAGTTCAGTCTACGTCAGTTTTGTTAATTGCAGATCAAAAACTTGCAGTATATTTACATATATTTTCAGCAAATTTTTCCCAAATATTTTGATTTATATACCTTTTAATAGTCAATTTCTTAGTAGTGAAATAATCCTTGTACTAGTTGTTTAGCATTAAGATGTTCACAATTATATGCATCAATCAGTAGGACTATCGCTTCAATGATATCATAAAGATGCATGATGTCAAAAGTGCACCAACCTGTGGAACAATTGAAGAATTGTCAAATCTACCCATCTTTTTATTCCAGATGCAGCTAGAATTTGTAACAATGGTGATAACAATGGTTTGTTGTCTGTCCAAAGTGTAAATTTCGTAGCATACAAATATTTATGAAATGTCTGTAGGCCAAAAATAATTGCTAGTGCTTCTCTTTTCATTTGAGAGTAGTTTTTCTCAGCTGGTTTGAGTGAGCGAGAAGCAAATGCAATGGGTCTTTCACTACCATCTTCCATGCAATAAGATATCACTGCTGAAATACCATATGGTGAAGGATCAACCGCCATGGTTAATTCCAAAACATTTGCCGAACTCAATAATTATTTGATCTTTTTGTGGGTCGCTTCACATTTGTTTGACCATTTGAATTTGACATTGCTCTTCATTGCATTGAGTGGCTGCATAATGGTAGAGAGATTTGGGATAAATTTTGCATAGTGAGACATCCCCCACCTCACATAATGAATGTAACTCATGCACATTGGTTGGCGCTGGTGCATTGAGGATGGCCTCAACCTTGGTTTCGGTTGGATGAATGCCAACCTTGTCAATCTAAAAACCTAGATACTCTACTGAATCTTGGTTTCTTTAATTTCAAACCCCTCTCACTCAATCTTCTCAGCACACTCTCTAGATTTCTCACATGCTCCTCATCATTCGCACCCGTCACTATTATGTCATCTACATACAAAGCTACGTACAGAATTCCTGATGGAATTTTTTTATTCTAGCAATTCTTGAAACATTGCCATTAAACTTGACACACCAAAAGACACCAAAAATACTGATAAATTCCTCCTAAATGTGTGTTTATACAGACATTTGTTCTTGATTCTTTGTCAAGTTCAACTTGTTGGTAGGCTTTGGTTAAATAGTTTTGAGAATTTCTCTCCTTCATTAAATTTCAACAACAATTCTTCAGGAGTAGGTAAGGTATACTCCTTTTCTATAATGATTTGATTTACAGTTAATTTGTAATCACCGCAAATTCTATAGTCATCAGTTTCCATCGACAAAGCAATCTTTTCAGCCTTCTCAAGAGTCAAGTCATCGCTTTTGGTGAAAAGTCTCAGCTGTGTGCTGCGGTCCCTCAGTCCTCAAACAAGCATATCATGGGTCGTTGTCTCATGAGTCTCCTGAAAAGTTCCAAACTTATTCTTCTCGCCTGCTTTTTAAGAGCTGTCAAGAAGTTGTTAACTGTTTAGTTGGAGTGTTGTTGTCTCCTATAGAATGAGTACCGGTGCGCCAGAGTTGGTTCTCTGGTGTATAATAGTCCTTCAGCTTCTGTCAAATTTCTTTGAATTTCAGATCACTTGGTTTTGTTGATGAAACCAAGTCTTTCAGCGTAGAATAAGATGTCGAGCCTATCATTCTTAGCAATGTAGCTACTTTGATTTTGTTCTTCTTTTACGTCAGTAACAATAAAATACTGCTCTAGTCCTTCACAGAAAGTACCGAAGTCCTCCTCACGAGGACAATAATTCTCAAATCTTATACATGACACAGCCATGGCAACAACAGTTGAAGCAAAGCAATAAAGTTCAAATTAACTGTTTGTAGAATTTTCAAACGATTCACAATTAATGCTCTAGCATAAGAATTCAATAATTAATTGAAGAAAGCAAATCACAACATTAACAGCACAATTTTCCATCATAGATCGTAGAACTTGAGTTTCTACGAACTATGGTTCCATATAAAAATCATATAAGGTACTTGATGTAATCAATTTTCAACTTGCAGAATGCTTTATATGATATCAGATATAAATACTTGGAAGAAATCAATTCTCAATATTCATCGCAGTTTTATCCATTAAGCATACATTGAAATCATCCATTATGAATGTTTCCTGCTGTGGATCTAAATTGGAAAAAAATATCTTCCAATTTATCTATGTGTTTTTGAGGACGTTTAGGTATGTAGATTGTTGCAAAAAGAAAAGGCTTGGATCCTGGGAGATGAATGTTGACCCACACAGAGTCTATTCCTGTTGTACTCGTAGAGATATTATTATGCACATTATAATGCAAGATCATTTCTTATGAATGTACATACCCAACCTCCATTCAGATCTTAAAATGCCATAGTTGGCGATGTGAATTTCATTGTCAGATATTGAAGAATCAAGCCATGACTCAGATATTGTAAAAATAGCCAGCTTTATATCTAATATATCTTTTCAAATAGGAATTTATTGTTTCATGCATGTAGTGTGATTATGACTTGACCCATTTTATTTTGGAAGCACTTAACTTGTGCAACAAGGCATAATGAATGGTAAGCCTATTTCGTTTTGCCTGCCGCTTTAAAATGCAGAATCAGGAATTTGTATAGCCTAATAATCCTTTCCCCATCACCACACCTTCTAGCATCCATGAAGTTATGTGCAAGCAGTATCATTGCAATGCTGTCAGATAAGATCAGGCAAAGGAGAATAAGATTTGGCAGCCACTGTTCCAGAAGCCTAGAAGAACCAGTATCTAAACTGATCCATTGGATGCCAAAACATGGAAGAGAACACCTGGGAGGCCAGCCCTAACATACATCGATGTCCTCAAGCAAGACACAGGAATGGAAGCACCAGACTTGAAGGTGGCCATGGAGGACAGAAAGCTATGGAGGTCCATCACAGTTCGAGCTGACAACTCGAAATAAGCAAGCAAGCAAGCAAGTGTTATTGCTATTGCACTACAACAATAATCCCCAGTGGAAGCTTTGCTTTGATATTCTGGGCGCTTTGTCTTAACATGGTTCTTTAATCCTCTTATTGTTTTATATACCTTGTTAAATTGTTAACATTTCAAATCTGCCTTGCCAATGACAGAGGCAGGTGGTGAAGATAATGAATGGTAAGCATTTAGTTTTGCCTGCCGCTTTAAAATGCAGAATCAGGAATTTGTACAGCCTAGTAATAATCCTTTTCCCATCACAACATCTTCTAGCATCCATGTTATGTGCAAGTAGTATCATTGCCATTGCACTACAACAATAATCCCCAATGGAAGCTTTGTTTTTGAAATCATGTGTTTTTACCAGGATTCAAACCAGGGACCTCCACTTGCTTCGTTCCTGGTCTTCAAGTTGGGCACTTTGATATTCTGGGTTCTTTAATCCTCTTATTGTTTTATAGACTTTGTTACATTGTTGACATTTCAAATCTGCCTGTCAATGACAGAAGCAGATAGTGAATATAATGAATGGTAAGCATAGTTTGTTTTGCCTGCCGCATTAAAATGCAGAATCAGGAATTTGTATAGCCCAATAATCCTTTCCCCATCAGGAATTTGTATTGCCTAATAATCCTTTCCCCATCACCACGTTAAAATAATAAGATGACACATATGGACAAATGTACATACTGTTAGTATCTCATTATATATTTATTACATTGTAGATCATCATTGCTTGGTAGCTATGGTAAGAGTGGCCTGATTATAGTGTGGTGGTATGTGGCCTTACAATTTACTAATATTAGGCATGACTGGTTAGCATGTGTGCTGGAGTATAAAAGGATTAGTTTATATAAATATTATTATTAATATTATGACACACGTCTTCTAGGATCCATGAAGTTATGTGAAAGTAATATCATTGCCATCACACTTAACTATGCTTAATAATCCCCAATGGAGACTTTTCTTCTTTCCAGGTCTTCAAGTTGGGCTCTTTGATAGTCTTGGTGCTTTGTCTAAACATGGTTCTTTAATCCTCTTATTGTTTTATATACCTTGTTACATTGTTGACATTTCAAATCTGACTGTCAATGGCAGAGGCAGATGGTTCATGCTGAATGGCATAACTGTCGACCATCTTGCACAAAGGAGAATTGATATATTCCTCATGAGATTTATCTTGCTGTAAGTTTGAAGTTGGTTGTGATGTTGTGTTCTTAATTTGGAAAAAAAATCCAATGCAGCAGTAAGAACAAGAGCTTTAAGGTATTTATCAAGAAGTTCTTCACATGCATAGAAACAAGATATAGGTTTTCCTCTAACATCGGTTTCTTTTAGGACTACCTTGGCTATGTAAAGTGTTCAAACGTCCTGGCATCCTCGCGCATCATCAGTATACAGCTGTAAAACAAAGTTGTACTAAAATATGAATATATCACAACAACAAAAATATATCTAAGAATAATTTGACCTGTTTTTGTTTCATAAATCAGGAAGAAAAGTGTTCTATAACCGATTAATTCTTCTATGAGACAAGTAATCGAAAACTCTTTTTTCCAATATTTGATTTTCAACTCAAAACTTTTGAAAGAGTAGGTTCAAAGTTCAAACATGGCATTCATTGACATGATTTTCCCCTGAATCATAAGTGGTTGGTGCCCTTTCTGTGATATAGAATTTCTGAATCCACATGTAACTATTCAGGTTAACATGACCTACTCTTTTGGCATAATAATGAAGTATCCAGTTCAATACACCACAGATTGACATTATTCATTCTTGTTTTTTCTTAAAAAGGTTGTTGCATTGTACTATATTGGTCAAAGAAAGAAGCTCAGATATTGTAAATCTGTAATGAAGTCAATAATGAAAAAAGAAAGTTGCCCTGAAGATATAATTCTAACGAACCTCATAAAAGTTGCTATGTGCATGAAAGTCTGCTATCTCAGGAAGCATGCCTGCCCATTTCTCTGCCAGCTCAGTATCTCTGCGGTTTTCTTGTGCTATTAGTTTCCATTCAAAAGTCAGTAGACCCATCTGGACTGGTCTGTCTGTTGTTCCATGAGGCACATATTTGTTCATATAATCCAAGAGTTTACATATTCCTTCATTAGAAATCTTGCTTTCTAGAATAAAACCTAGTCCCACCTGTGTAAAAGAAAATAGGACCATAGACCTAGACATAAATCATCAATCATAGTGTCAGCTGAATACAATGAAAGTCAAACATTTTCAATTACGATGAATGTTATTTTCACTGCATGTTTCACATTAGTATTAAGCAGGATTCCTGAGATCAAGATCCAGGGGGATCAAGAGAAGAGTCTTAAGTGATAAGGACTCAGATTATTTCATTTTTATTTCAGTTTGCTCAATCAAGGACTATATATAATAGCAGTCCTTGGCTCCATCTCCAAATAGGGATGCACCATTTCAAGGCATTTCAAGGGACACAGAACATAGTGGGGTTTTTTTTCAACTTCAATATTGATTTAGTTTTCAAGAGGCCCAGGGGGCATTTCTTTCTCTTTCTAGCAGGATACATGGTATACCTTTGTACTATTGGGAACAGGAAAATTTATTATTTTGAGAACTTCCAAACCAATCAATTGAACTGGTAAAAATGTTTAATAGTGTTTCCAAGTATTTGTCTTTTAATCTAAAGGAAGAAAGGGATCATAGGATTGATATAAAACACTTCAATTCTTTTACTCATTCAAAAGAAAATAAATACAAGGTGAAACAGGAAAGAAAAATATACAAAACTTGTACTCAAACAATAACATACCACTTCCAACTTCTCATTTTGTCACTGTATTGATGAAAGAGATAAGCTGAAACATATTTCTTGAATTTCTCAAAGTGAGAAAGGAATAATGTTATAATACGTCCTATCAAGATAGCCTACACAGATTGTAGTTTCAAGTTGTCGTCATGACTACAATCCTCGCAAAAAGTACTTTGAACACTTGTGTGTAAACCATGCAAATTTCAATCAATACTGATTTTGATATTTTGCAATAATAATAGCCATGATATGGAAATCATGGTATCCTTTAACAACGCTTCTCCCTTCCCCTCTCCCCATCATTCATGTTGTTACATCCTTAAACTGAAGGTATATGGCCCAACATTGATAGGGGGAGGGGGGATCGTTTGAGCCTTAATTACACAAACTGTTCCAAGACTTTTTGCGAGGATTGTAGGTAGAAATGTTGATAATGGACATGTCTTCACATCTGCTACAGGCTTTGTGTTGTCTTTGTCATTTCCTGAAACCTGAAGTAAGGATACATTTGAATACCAGAATGCAACACTGACCCAAGTCCACTTTTTTCTAAATGAGTTATAACCAGGAGGGATTTTTTTATAGCTGGGCTACCTTGTTCGTGAAGGACTAAACTGAATCAGCACCGCAAGTGCCCACAAAAGCCCTTTATATCAGGGATGAGAAAGTTCCTCTTTTCAGCTGATTTCCTCTTTTTTGATCATATTCATATGCTAAAATTTCAGCTTTTTTTATTCATTTTCAGCCCATTTTTGACCTTTTACCCAACTTTATGACGCTTTTCCTCTTTTTTGACAATTTCCCATTCTCATCCCTGTTATATTTGAAATTTTCAAAATCCACAGACTTGTTCATGGTCAGTATTGCATGCATATTTGGTTTTATTAAATGTATAATAGGTAGTCAAAACCATGTTCTTGTCCAAATTTCCTCTTGAAATTGGAAGATAATTGTCAATTATGCCATTTTTCACACTGTTTGACTGTTTCACATGCAAATCATCAGTTGAGCAACTAGGTTTATCTTCTAGCAAAGGCCTCACTCCATCAATAATTTCCATATCTACATCACCATCATCATTGTCCTCATCTGTTTGGTCGTCTGTACATGTAGTGATGGACGCCACGGCTTTGTCATCCACAATTTCATTGTTTTTTATTGCTAAAGCATTCTCAAACATGCTGTCTATAAGCCAAGGCTGGTGTTCCTCTCATTGATTGAAGAACTGTTCATTTCTTCAACATGCACTTTTGACATTTTGGATGCAGCCTCTACAAAGCTTGCAGCATCTTTCACAATGATTTTGCAGCTGCTCACATTCTGCCACACATATCACTTGGTGGAACTGCCAATTCTGTCGACAGGTCCCTTGCCATGCGGTGTTGCAAAATAGTTCCACTTTAATTTGTTGTTGTGCTTATTCTCCAGGACTGGGATGGACTCTGCAATGAACTTGTTCTTAAACTGCGTGCTGGGTCCATCAGACCACACTGACACAACTTGAGTGGTTGGTGGAAGGTTTTCCAGTAGTCTATCAAGATAGGCTACCAAGGTCTCCTTGGTGTGTGACAAATTGTCTGAAACTATTACAGTAGAATGTTCAAAGTCACTTGACTTTAGTGCTAATGTGCTGATTGTATTTCATCTTGGTGGACACAAATATAATTTCAGAAGTCGCAAGTCGTGAAGGAGAGCTGTTTCTGGATTATGCCAAAAAGTGCACTGTCAGTAAAACCGATTTTTTTCATAGCAAAAGACACCCAAACAATGTATTTTTACCCTGATACTTGCATGTATTATGAATAATTAAAGGATAAAAATTCAATTCTAAGTAATTTTATTTTTTTGAGATCTGTCCACCTTAATTTTCATGGAAATGCCTGTAACAGAAATTATGGTTGTTTTTCATGTCCAAGTGATGCTATCTGACTCCAACAAATGTAATAATGGCCTTGGCTAATTGTGAAATCAATGCTTTAACACTAACAGTCATTATATTCACAGCTAGGTTTTAGTGGCTTCATTTGCGTATTATATGGAAACACAGTCGGGATTGGTTTAATTTTTTCCCTCAACTTTGGCAGATGTTGACAGGATTGAAAAGTTTGGTCGGGTTACGCCAATCAAACAACGTTTTTAATGGTCACGTTTTATACACCTTTCAGAATATTTGTAACGCTCGTATATGCTTTCATGTTCATTTCTGTTCATCTTTGTTTCCAATGGAACAAAGATAAACATGAATTGATGGTTCCACCACTTTTCAATTAATGTGAGTCCTGGGCTACCATTTTATGGCTCTTCTTCACAGCCGTAAAATTGAAGTAGTGTGACCTGTCTCGGGTTGATTGAAAAGTCAATATTGTCACCCACCAATTGGAAGCCAGGATGTGACTCGTCTCTTACTGGCTTTATTTGCAATTTCAAATCCTTGTGCAGTAAGAATTCTCTGAAGTCATATTCATTCCTGTTCATCTTTGTTTCCAATGGTTTAATTTGTTCCTGCAATGCGGTGAGCTTGTCTGCATCTTATTCCATGCACTTCTTCCAGTCTTTCACTTTGTTACCAAATCCAATGCCAACCATTTCTTGCTTACTAATAGTTGATTGGTAAGACACAGACAAACTTCTTGATTGTAGCCGCTTGTGTGTTTTTTGCTGGCACCACCACTTTTTAATGTTAATTGTCCTGTAATAGTAGCATGGGTTTCCATTTGTGCATTTGTACACTGCAGAAGGGTTCCAGCAGCGGGCATCATGCAAGGAAGACACGATGCATACATCTTTGTTTCGTTTCTAGCAAGTTGTTGTTCATTTACAACAGCTACATTAAGCTCTGAAGAAATACTGGTGCTGTATTTTGTAATTCCTTTTCCTACTCAGTGTATGACTGTGCCTGAAATCAAATAAAAACATTTTAGCAAGATGTTACTGGAAGTGTGCATGCAGTTGTGTTACCTGCCTTTGCCTAATCATGATTACTTATACCATGAATATAAATGGCAATTATTAGAGCATATACATATTTCATCATTAATTTGTTATTGGAGTGTTAAACATAAAAGCTGATTATGTTTGACAGCTTTGAATATATGAAATTTATTTTAGCCCAAAATATGAATAAGTGCTTCTTCGCTCTTTATTATAAAAAATCTGAACAATACTTGTGAAAATTCCAGTACCAAACCACATAGAATGCCAAACAAGTTGCTGAGATACAATTATAAGGAACAGCATTGACTCTGAAACTTGCCAAATCCCCCTGTTTTGTATTCAGTTTTCATCATTTTGTTGGTTTACGTGGAACCTACTTGATAGTCAAATTGGCTAGGATGTGCATTGAAGTGCTACAATGCCTTAGAAAAGGTCAAGTGAAATAAGAAGAGACCATATTTGGTTCGATGTACACTATCTTATTCATAGATTGAATTAATAATGTTCCTTTTATCAGGATCGAAAACGTCAGAGTGAGTGATAACGTGACGTCATTCAGTTGATCCTTACAAACTTGAACATTAATAGACCCATTCAGCAACACCTTGAAACTGTGGGCTTCTCGCCTCACAACAACATAGCTGTCGTTCAGCCGCAATTCCCTGAATACAACAACTGTTATCATATCTCAAACAAGATTAATTGTTTTTGATCACACAACTTTATCTAAATAGTAAACAAGTGTGTCATCTTCGTTCTTACAGGATTATCAACTTGCATATTTTGTTCATCATGGATGTTACTGATTTCTGCTACATTGTCATTGCTTCTACCTGGTATGTCCTCTTGATCTGCTGCAGCTAAATCAACATGGATGAAAAAAGATCCACTTGATCCTGTGCGAGGTACAGTTTTAAGCCTTTTAGACTGTTGATCAACTTCAATTACGGGATTTTGTAGATTGTGTTGCATTTTCTCAAAATCTGTACGGCCATGCCGATCCTTCAAGGGAGCCAAGTTGGTGTTTGTAAGGGAAACTTTCTTTCCAGGCTTCATTATCAGCCATTTTACACTCCTAGCATAGAAACCATCGTTCCAAACAAATGGTCGTTCATGAGCTTGAACTTCAGTTCTTGACTTAATGTACATGTTTATTGATTCTATCTCTGCTGTAGTAACCAAGTTACAGTTGCGCATGAGCTAAAGGACCACTGCTTGATAGTTCAACTTCTGTGCTCGCGGAATTAAACCATATAGTAAAACACCTATTGTTTGCATTGAACAATCATAGTGTGGAAACAGCCACATCATAACACGATTTGCTATCTATATAAATCGCTCCAGCATGGTAAACCTTATATATCCCCCATCATCTAACATATTTCGGTGAGTGTTTCATTTAAGTCAGGTGACCATTTCATTGTGTAAATCAGAGAACAGACTCTCCACATGCTTGTTCAATGGTGCTCAGAACTTCTTAGTGCAATTGTGAATATGGTGATGTGATGCCTTGGTATCTCCAATACGTTTTTCTAAACCCGACTTGCTTCCACTTATTACTGCAGAGAAGAGAAACCAGGTTTCTCCATGGAATTTGATGATCATTAAATAGTTTCAATAAAGCATTGTAAAGCAACTCAACATCAACAACAAGTAGTTCAAGTGACTGAAGGTGCTTAACTACGATGTGTTTGTTTTCATCTGAATAGTTGCTTAAGGATGGTGAGCACTTTCTTGTCTTCACTAATAGTGGCATTATCTATGCTAAACGAGAAGTGAACGTTCTTGATGTTCCCCAATGTCTCCTCTAAAAGTTGATCCTCATCGTTCAACATTTCAACGTCCTTGTCCTCTAGCGCTTCAATGACTTTGTATTAAAATTCAATATATCTATCCTTTGTAGTATTGGCCTTCAACACTGATGCATCAAAGAATGTCTTGGCTCAAGTTGTAAAATCAACTTGCAAATTTCTTCTTTGATTTGTTGTTGTTGTATTTTTTCAATGCATTCACCATTCTCTCTTTTTTCAGGAGTGATGTAAAGCTGCGTCAGTTTAACTTCTCCAAATGTTCCTATTTCTGCAATGTTGTCCAAATATTGGAGATAGATCTGTTTCATTGTTTGCAAAATGTTGGGCAAATCATAATCTAAGCGGTAAATGAGAATATTTGGGATGAGACATCCTCATAGGGATTCGAGCAGAGTTTTGCATGTCTTATATCCCTTCTCATCATAGTTTCTGCGTGGCCATGACGCTTTGCCTTTCTACGTTGCTCGCTTCGCTTTATCGAATCTTCCCAGCCTTAAAAAAAAAAAACAATCACAGCCCTGTGTGTTTGATAACGACTTGTTTGCATTTATCATCTCGTACTCAGACACCATAACTGCCTTGAATATGTGGCATTTGGTCGATACAACCTCTTGTGCTAGTAATCTCTGGTATGATGTAGAGGCATCCAATTCCTGATGCGTTCTTCCCATGTAGAAAGATTTGTGATTTCACCTAGCATAACCTCTGTTGTGTAAGATAAGGACTTGTTTGCGTTTATCATCTCTTACTCAGACGCCATAACTGCCTGGAATATGTGGCATTTGGTCGATACAACCTCTTGTTAGTAATCTGTGGTATGATGGGGTAAGCACCCAATACCAAAGGCTTGTGATTTCACCTAGCATAATCAGTTGGCATGTATTTGAAGAGGAAGTTGTCACACCTTGCAATGACATTTTCAAAATACTGGATTTGTTTTCAGAGTTTAAAAGTAAATCAAATTTAATATTAACCTTCTCCTCTGTTGTGTATGATAATGACTCATTTGTGTTTATCATCTCATACTCAGATGTGATAACTGCCTTGATTATGTGGCATTTGGTCGATACAACCTCTTGTGCTAGTAATCTCTGGTATGATGTGGAAGGCATCTGATTCACGATGCATTTTTCCCATGTAGAAAGGTTTGTGATTTCACCTAGCATAATCAGTTGCCATGTATTTGAAGAGGAAGTTGTCACATCTTGCAATGAAATGTGCAAAATACCGGATATGTTTTCAGGGTTTAAAAGTAAATCAAATTTAATATTAACCTTCTCCTCTGTTGTGTATGATAACGACTCATTTGTGTTTATCATCTCATACTCAGACACCATAACTGCCTTGAAAATGTGGAATTTGGTCGATACAACCTTTTGTGCTATTAATCTGTGGTATTATGTGGAAGGCATCTAATTCCTGATGCCTTTTTTTCATGTAGAAAGGTTTGTGATTTCACCTAGCATAATCAGTTGGCATGTGTTTGAAGAGGAAGTTGTCACACCCTGCAAGTAATTAATACATACATGTATATTATGAAAAACTAATAATCAACGTATCAATGAGTTTTGAAAACCTTTGATCCTTTTGATCTTCTTCCAGACAAAATCGCATGTATCAAGCCAGAACACCAGTGATCCAGGAATCAAAAATTTATGATATTATAATATGATAATTATATAATAATTCAATTTATAAATCAAAAAACATCAAAATTCCGACAAAAAAGTAGCTAATGTTCACAAAGTACTTACATTTAAGTTGATTCACAATTCACAAAATTTAATCATTTAATCAGGTAAAAACTTGTAAAAATTCAGAGAGCGATATTCCATGCCTGTGGCACTGACGAGGACGCTACATCGCCCTATTAAATTAAAGTATGGACTACCTTGCGTAATGCTCCTGGTTGATAAATCTGTCTGGCCTTTTCCTTACATGCCCGCCTTTCCTTATGCCTATACAAAATTTTCTGCAACTTGGCATTTTCATATAATGAAGTGATATTTGTACTCTCAGTATATTTGAAATTAAATCCAAATAATGAGTTAATTTTTCCATGCATCAGATGTAAGCAGATTTAAATTTATAAAAATTGGATATTCCATCAACATGAATGAAGAAATGAAATTTTCCAAAATCCTGAATTTGTTTTCAGGGTTTTTAAAATATAAGTAAATCAAATTTAATATTAACCTTCTCCTCTATTGTGTATGATAAAAACTCTTCCATGTATCATATCGTGTTCAGATGCCATAACGGCCTTGAATATGTGGCATTTGGTCGAAACAACCTCTTGTGCTAGTAATCTGTAGTATGATATGGAAGCATCAATTTCTGATGGCTTTTTCCCATGTAGAAAGGCTGTGATTTCACCTAGCATAATCAGTTGGCATGTATTTGAAGAGGAAGTTGTCACATCTTGCAATGAAATGTGCAAAATACCGGATATGTTTTCAGGGTTTAAAAGTAAATCAAATTTAATATTAACCTTCTCCTCTGTTGTGTATGATAACGACTCATTTGTGTTTATCATCACATACTCAGACGCCATAACTGCCTTGAACGTCTGCAACACTTTGCTGCCATGCTGCTTTCATACTGCCAAATAAACCGACATCACACAGTTGTAAGATGTGGCTGGTTGCAAGTGGAAGACAGTAGAGAATGATGCCATTCTCGTGACAGAACTGAGCAATGAATACGTTCAGATGAGCAAAAAAGCATGACAAGTTTCTTGATTGCCTTCTCCTCGATGAATTGGTCAAAATGGTTGGCCATCCATTCATAGAAAATCTCACTATTTATCCAGCCACTCTGAGATTTGCCTAGGAATATACCCTGTGGGGCACCATTTGTGGGATCGTACCTTAACCTTGTATGCGGTGCAATTATCAAAGGGGGACATATGCTCCTGAAGCTGAAATACATGTCAGAACTGTAATCTGGGATTTGTCTTTGCTTTTAACTTGATATACATTTTTCATACCTTTAGGAGCAATTACCCTTTCACATTTCCCTTATAGTGAAAACCCAGGCATATTTACTGTATACGTGATACCTCTTCTTATCGAACAGGGTGATTCTAAATGCCAATGCGAATATCTGAAAGAACGTAAAATTATGAAATATTACACGTCAAATATAAGGAAATAAACCTGCACAACAAATGAAATATGAATTTAACTAATAAACAAATAAATATAAATGATTTATAATATTTTGTTATAAATTAATACCAAATATAAATGAACCAACGTGCAAGTAGCATAAGTCAAATATCTTAAGTTGATTAAATTTAATGAAGAGAGTTTGAAGGACATCTAAATTCACTGTTACTTACTGCCTTTCACCCACGTTTTTGAAGAATTTGCAGTTTAGTTTAGTTTTTGATGTAAGCACTATAATACTCCATGCTGTTATTCCATAGGTTATATGGGAAGTGACGAGAGTACTGTAAAGGGTTATTAATGCTGATTCAGGAAGATATCTTTTGATTTTATATAGAATTCCTGTACTACTAGAACATTTTTAGCAAGATTATATAAATGCTGATTTCAAGTAAGGTTTTGATCAACAGTCACACCTAGAAATTTGAATGCATCAACAGGATATAAGTGATAATTTAAAATTTCGTAGAATATTACTTGTTTTATTCCGAGTTCCAAAAAGCATTACACTAGTTTTAGAGGGATTGGGTGAGAGTTAATTTGCCATGAACCACAATTAATTTAGTAATGCCATGGTTAATGATATTATTATGTATTTATATCTTGATGAGAAGTAATGACTCTTGTGTTGTCTGCAAATGAAATAAATGATAAAGCGGGGACAGCATGGAATGTCATTTACATAAATGATAAAGCCCAAAATTTCAAATATTTCCTATTCAACATCAATTGGTACTAAATAATAGGCATCCTTGAGGTCGAGTCAATTTAGGCCATTTAGCAATATTTTGTAATGAGAGAGAGAGAGAGCGGATTAAAATGTGTCCATTTTAAAGTGATGATATTCTATGTGTTCATTTAATTTTGATAGATCTAAAATAGTACGTAGGCCTCCATCCTTTTTAGGCCTATAGTGAAAATATTGGAGATAAATTCTGCCAATTCATTCATGCTAAAAAGTACCGAAATCTTCAGGAAAATTGTCGACAAAAATTGGCTAATTTCAGCAGTATGTCCCCTGTTGTTGGTCCAATTATTTTTTAAGTAGGGGCAATTTGGCGCCCCCCTAGAGGTGGCGCCTGGGGCAACTTGCCCCCCCCCCCCTGCCTCCATTCTTTGAAGTTCATAGGCCTTTCGACAAACGCGTTTCCAGATGTTTCCAGTTATTCTTCCCAAAGGAAAAAACAATTTAATAAATTTGTTAAGTCTCCCCGTGTACAAAAACTGCTCCTTGTCCTGCATTTGGCTGGCTAGATTTAGAGAATGACTCTGTTGAAGCCATGTAGGTGGTAAGAGCTTGTGTACTCTGCACGCGATCAAACATGCCGCGGAGATGTTACTCCATGTACCTGGGATGGTGTGTACCATAAAGTATTGGCGCGAAGATTGCCCGTGCTGCCATCATTCTCTGGTGGTTATTTTTCCTCACAGACTCTGTATATAGGTGAAACGCCAGCAAGAAGGTAATTGGAATGTCCCACATTACCATATGTGGGGTCATTCACATCTCTTCTCACCCACTGCATATATAGCCCTTTGCAGTTGGTTCCTGTTGATACATCCGAGCATGCTTAATGCAGACCACTACAAGTTCACAAGAAAGAGCTTCTAATACAGATCCAAGAATCTGACTTGATCTGTGATGGTCAATTCCATTCTTCACAACTTCTTTGGCTCTTGCAGTTCTGAACCCCAAGAATTGAACAAAACAAGACAACAATGGATGCCATAAAAACTTCAGCAATATGCGAGCCATATTTAACTCAATGTGACCGGGACTGGGTCTAAATAATATATCTCCATACATCTTCATTAGTGGTACTGGCTCATTGTGAATTTGTGAGTGCTCATCTAGCATTTCACGTGTAATTTCCTCTTTGCAAACACTACAGATTGACATATATCCATGTTGTTGGCACCAACACATGCCGACTGAACCGTCACCCAGGACCAATCCGTTTCATTTGAGGTAACTTTGGTTTGCCTCCCCCTTGGGATTTGTGCAACTGCTCTCCTTACCAGCATCAGAAAGTGTGTGATCGTTGGTATACTATGACTTGAAGATAACATGTCAGCTACAGGTATAGGTGGCTCTTCCCTTCCCCCCTTTAGAATAATTAGGGCGTAGTAGAATACCTTTTTCTCACGTTCTGTCGGTCTTAGTATGCTAGTTCCAGTTGCGTCTAAACAAAGCAAGTTGTATACAGAATTTTGGCAAGTTTTCGAGAGCATTTTAATCTGCTCTGCACTGAAATAGATTGCAACAAATGGCTCGTAAGCCAAATACTGGATATGTCCTCGTATCTAAGCATATAGTGTGACAGCGATTGTCAATTCTTTAAGTAGATTTTGGTGTAATGTCTCCATTTGTTTGGACTGAGATGAAATTTTCTTCATAATGTCACATCTGCTCTGACACTCAGTGAGGTTGCCAGCATTTAACTCTGATTGAGGCATGTTCCTCACTTTGTCAAAGTACATTTCTGACGGTGCTTTTGATTGCAGTTGCTTGGTCAGATTCTTATGCTGCTTACCAGAAAATTTTCGCTTCTTAAAGTGACTAAGCATGTGCCATGCTCCGTTACCACCAATCCGATATACCCTCACTTGGATATTTGCAGCTGTTCGTTCAGGTTTTTTTTTAATTGATAATGAACTTGTAACGAGCACATCAATCGAAAGTGCATCTCACATTATCTGCCAGGTACTGCAGATTCACCTTTCTCGAATTTTCTTTTTTCATGTGATGGCCTTTCCAAGCCACTACACAAGCATCATTGTACACTTTGTGAAACTTTTCATAAAACAATCTTGTACATCCTGTACGCAGTTGGGTTTGTTTATTTCTTGTCGGTGGTATTGTCGCCCATTAAATCAGGCAAACTTGTTGACAACAAGTCTTTTCAAAAGTACTTGCTTTTGAAATCGTCGGTATTGCTGCTACTATTAAAATCAGATTTCTCTTCATTCAAACTGTCACTCTCAAGTTCATCATCACTCACATGGTAACTTTCACATGAAATATCATCAGTCTTATTTTCATCATCACCTGTGACTATTCTTCTGATCATAATAGAATTTTTTTTCATCTTCATCAAATAACTTGATATTTGATATTTATTAGAAATCTCTTTTGACCCGTCGGGGTATATGACATACACAATATACATATATAAATATATTATTCTTGAACGCACCACTGCATATATAGCCCTTTGCAGTTGGTTCCTGTTGATACATCCGAGCATGCTTAATGTAGGCCACTACAAGTTCACAAGAGAGAGATTCTAATACAGATCCAAGAATCTGACTTGATCTGTGATGGTCAATTCCATTCTACACAACTTCTTTGGCTCTTGCAATTC
>JXSR01S073162.1:21427-37576 GCA_000969725.1 Ophiothrix spiculata
GCTCTGCAAATATGTGCGTAAATAAGTGCATCAGTACGCAGAAGGTCTTAACAACAAGCGTGGGAAAGAAAAAACCCGCGAATGAGAGAAAAACAATTCTGAGAGAAACTATAGAAATCCCTTCCCATTGTGGCAGACAAATTTGAAGGGATTTGTTTGCAAAAGTTACAGCCATTGCAATTATCACAGCAAAGATCAGGAAAATTGTAAGGTAAAGGACCCACATTTGAACCTATTTTCTATGAAAATGGGACTTACGTTTACGATAACTATTGAAAAGCAACCCCATAAGAAATTACATATCCCTTCATGCACGAGTACCCCCAGGGCTTGTGATTGATCTTTTAGCTGTTGTGTTTTGAAATGGTTGCAAAGTAAGGCTAAGTAAAGTAGAAGATCAGTAATATTGATAATTTAATACTAACACTTGCTGATGGCCAAACTTGTGTGTCTGAGAATGTTAAGGGTTGTTGCCTTTATAATAGTCTAGCACAAATTTTACCATATAAGTATTGAATTTCACTTCAGTGTTTAAACAGCTTTCTCTGCACAAAGTTGAAAATTCACTTGCTTTTTTTTTTATATATAGCACATATCGTCATTAGAAAAGTGTTGCTTTTACTCAATTCATTCCAGTCTTTATTAGAAGTTCAGTCATTTACATCAGAGATGAAGAACACTACCCTCGACCATGATCACAACTTATTGTATTTAAACTGCCATCTTTATCAAATCTGCCCAACAAAGTAAAATTCCTAATTCCTGTGCTTGTGAAATGTTGATGGACGTATGTGTAACGCTCGAGTTAAACAATGCAATACACAGGCAAGCCTATTAAATGAAATTACTGTAATCCTCTTATCTTTAGGCTCCATTCTGCAGCTGTTCTATGTCAAAAAATTACACCTTTTCTGATGAAACTTGGTGCTACATATCGTTGAAAGTTCCACTTTGTACTAACAGTTTGTTTAGACATTGAAAGTCAGATGTACATTTCCTACCAGCATGTATGGGTTTTCAGGATTTGAATTGCAGTGTACAATACTTTTGGGTGTAAGTATTACTTACTTTGAGTGTAAGTGTAGAAAGTAGGCCTACATGTATAATTAGTGTTGTGTGTTATACACACAGAATAACACACAGACTAGATTTTGGATCAAGTATTTCAACAAAAGTCTACTCCTATACTCTATAAACCTTGAACTATGCAATAAGCAATCACACTCTGTTACGAGATCCATAGCATATCCCTTCTATTTCCCTTCTTTGTATTCTACAACATTGTGAACTGGTGGTTTTGTATTGTAGTAATGATTGATTGGGATTGATTAAGACCCAAATCACTGTGTAGTAATATTTTTTACATGAATGTTTCATGATTTTGGTATTATAATTTTGGATTAATTTTGTTGCTAACACATGAATAAACATTGATCTTAAGCTCATTTCAATATCACAAAGATTTGATATGTTGTTATGATTTGGGAAATATGGACTAATTTACTTCCCTGTATGGTCGTATTAGTTTTTGTGCGTTAATCGACTGCTTGTTGCATACTTCAAGATGTATAGAGTATAGACACCATAAAGAAGTAGAAAGTACTCGTATTGGACAAGGTACTAGTTTTTCTAGCCTATTTTAAAAACTAGCTACTGCAAACCACGTCCAGAATATTCAATCAATCGAGATTTTTTGCAGCCAATGTACATGTACAGGTAATTCGAAATTGATGGCACGTCACAATAACAAGAAGTTGGTTTGACAATCACATTTCCATTCTGAAAGCCGTGGGTCATGTTGATGAGTAAATTCCTGTAAACTTGCTGACTTTATTTGTTTTACAAGGCCAAGTAGTGACAACTTGTCCAAAACAAGCACTTTTACATTTACAATGAGAGTTCTTGCACTCCTGTGTACTAATCCACAAGAAAAACGTTTTGAAAACATTCAAAAATTGACTCAAGTAGTCCTTCATGAAATTCTAACCTTGTGATAACTACAGATGATGTACAGCTCTACCTCATAAATATTGGAGAAAGCTGAAGAATTTGAATTCAAGATTGCCACACAGACCCCAAGTCCATGATTTTCCTACCAAGGCTCTACAATAATGAAAACAATCGCTTTTTCATAATCAATATTGAATATTGATCAGTACTGTCTACCTCTAAAGGGAAGCATGGACTTGGGTCGTTGTTGGGATCTGGAATTCATTTTGATATAACATACAATAATGAAATCAATCACTATTTTATAATCAATATTGAACATTGATCAGTACTGTCTACCTCTAAAGGGAAGCATGGACTTGGGTCATTGTAGGGATCTGGTATTCATTTTGATATAACCTACAATAATGAAAATAATTGCTATTTTAAAATCAATATTGAACATTGATCAGTTCTGTCTACCTCTAAAGGGAAGCATGGACTTAGGTCATTGTTGGGATCTGGTATTCATTTTGATATAACTTTGGATCTTAACAAGATGCAATGTACAACTCTGGATCTTATACAATGCAATATACAAGGCCCACAAAGTATCTCATAGTTTTGTCCACAAAGTATTCTCATGTTTCAAGGTTATCAGGAACTTGTTCTGAATTATAATTCTGTTTTTGCTTTGAATTGGGCCACAAGTTGGTTTGTATTTGTGAAATTTGCACTTTGTATTCGTTTAAGATTTTGTACGCTATCAATGCAATATTTAAGCACCATTTTGAATGGGAGCTTTTAACATTGTCATGTGAGTGCAAGAAAGTTGTATCTACAATAATTACCATGTTGCAGGTCTGTAAAAAATGTTGATTTCCCAGCAAGCAAGTATAAATCGTCATGTGAGTGCAAGAAAGTCGTATCGGCAATAGCTGCTATTTTACATAAATTTGCATTGCACATTGTAGAATGTTCAGTCTTGGGTCAGTGGCTCTTTAAATGGTTCTTCAGGTGACATTGTCACCTGAAGAACCATTTCAAGAGCCACTGACATAGGAGTCAAGACAGTGACATTTTGAGTAATTTTTTACTTTCGTGTGACAATGTGCTAAATAAATATAACTTAGGGCAGCCGTTGCAGATATGACTTTCTTGCATTCACCTGACGAAATATCTCCTTCACATTGGGATAAGTTCCTTCCAACTGGGCACATTTCCCGTACGTATTTCTTTGTTTTTTCCCTTTTGAATGGCAACATTTCCCCGAATTGAGCTTCCGGAATTGCCCATTTTTTACAGACCTGTTTAACACCTTGTCACTATACTAGAATGTGACAAAAACCTCTAAAAATCTCTTCCATATGTCAGATGCGGTTTTGTACCTAAACATTTTTAAGAGCCACTCGGCCAAGACTGTACATTGCAAACATGTATTGTGTAATGCAAATTTATGAACAATGGCAGCCATTGCAGATACATCATAATTGCATTCACATGATTTTTCTAGCAGTGTGAATCAAAATTGCACATAATGCAGCTGATAAACTAACCAGGCCTCATCGTTTGAGGCGAGCGAGAGTGATCACTCTCCTAAAATAAAGCTAAGGAGAGCTTTTTATCACTCGCCTGTAGACATTTGTTGTGATAATACTACTAGTGATTAAAATCACTTGCCAACATCTCTCCTGACAAGTTTTGAGGAGAGTGAGTGATCACTCTCCTAAAATAAAGCTAATGAGAGCTTTTTATCACTCCCCTACATTTGTTGTGATAATAGTGATTAAAATCACTTGGCAACATCTTTCCTGACAAGTTTTGAGGAGAGTGATTTGTCACTCGCTAGCAAATTTCAAAAGACAAGGCCTGAATCATGTGAATGCTAAATAACAAGTTCACAATTTCATTTATTCTTGTTCAAAAGTATGTGATTGCAGTATTAATATTGTAGAAAATTTAGGACATGAGCATTTTGGAGGAATATGAACGCCAAGAGTGGGCGCTCTAGTGCTAAACAAATAGCTTTATTGAAATAATGATTACAATTTACCATAGTAATTTGCATACCGTGGGTGTATTTTCAGATGTACTCCTTGGTGCTGCTTTGCCAACGGTGTCAGATTACCTAAAACGTTAAATTGTTTTCATCATTCCAAAATGTGAATATCTATTGAATTAAAGGATATGCGCTAATAGTACCGTATACAAGACCGGAAAGGTCTTCATTGTCAGATGGAAAACCTTTTTCCGAACGGGAACTTGAAGCCGGACCTCTTTCATGCTGTTATTAATTCCAATTTCTTTTTGAAATTTTGTATGAGTATTGAACAACAGATATATATTAATTAAGTAAAGTATGAAAAAACAAATGTGTACTAACCTCATATGAGTCATTTATTTAAATATGTCCCACAGTAATTGCAATATAATAGATCCATTAGGCGATGAAAAATAAAAAAACTCTCTTTTCCAGGCCCGACCGACCCTAAATTTGCGTGGTTTTTTTAAGTGTTGCCAAAATCATTTAAAATCAGTTGATTTTTGGTAAAATGTAACAATTTTGGTTAAATTTGTAAAGAAAATTTATTTGCAAAAAATATTCAGTTTTTCTCCCAATTTTTTGGGTTATTTTAGGCAATTTTTTTTTAAAGAAAAAAATTTGCCGACCCGACCCTACTTGAGAGGTCCGTCCGCTCGTAAAATAGGATATTCTTTTCGTTGCCTTAAATACATATAATGAATTAGCCTTGGGACCGACCCATGATATTATTGGGAACAAAATTATGCTAAGAACAATCCTTGCACTATAATCTTTGTAGGCATTCCTTAGAATTTAAACTTTGTTTTTAGAGCAAGGCGTGTATATTTTCTCTAATTATTCATAACATAAAAGTGTTGAAAGGCATTCGTATTCATTTCAATAATGACCGATGTTCAATTAAGGGCCTATTGTCATTGCTGTAGTCATTTTCATTCAGAATTTTTGTCATGATGCTAAATATTTACCTTCTGAGTTTAATTCTCATCTAGAATGGATATTTTAATTCTACTTTTCTTGCATATTTCTTGATATTTTTGATATATCGGCCATATCTGTAGAACAACTTTGCCGCAAAGATGTACTATTCTATAGGCAAAATAAATATTTATTGGACAATTTAAACACAAATCCAGTGTGGGGGTTCCTGCACTCTGCATTTTTGTGTATACTGTCCAATAAATTATTGTTTGGCCTATATGTAAGGTGCCACACATACGGTCTGTTTAAGTTTTAATGATTATGTGATATTGCGTAATTTTTCAATGCTGACTCCGCATAAGTTGGGCTGATGTAAAATGTCATTTTTTCTTGTTTTACCTTGTTACTCTGCCAGTACTGAAAATTTTAAGAACCATACTTTGATCAACACTAAATAGGCGGGAATTATGAGGCTTTTCTTCATCCGCAAGAAAATATAATCCCACTTACATGCGCCGTAGATACTGATGCGCGAGTCACACGTGTAACATGCGCAGTGTCTCCTGCACTTGTGCTGTGTCCACCTACGCATACGCTTATCTTTAGCAATTCACGATGTAAAGAGGCCCGCCTATTTGATGTTGATCAAAGTATAAAGTTGAACCTTTTAACACAAAATCTGACGAATCATGCATAACAATTTGTGTTATTAGGATTTTGTGTTACCAGGTTTTTGGGTTAACAGATTTTGTGTTAAAAGAGTTAACTCTGTATCTGAAAGTTCTGCAAAATTCTGATATTGTGCATATTTTTCCAATTTCTTGCGCATCATCCTTCTTATTAGGCTTTTACGTTTATGAAAAATCATATCGCCTCTGATAGCGATGTATAAAACTTACATATGTGACCCATCATATCGAAAGGTACCTTAAGGGTCCCAAAATGAAAATTGAATTTTTGGTTTCATCTGCAAGATTATATTTTAAGCTTTAAAATGACGCCTTGCTTTTAGTTATTGGATGTTCTTTTGCAAAGATACATCCAAATTGGTATAGGCATCGGGCTGATTCAGAAAACTATAGTTCTGAGAAAATTTAGTTTAAAAGTTTCTGCACTGGTAAAACTTGAATGGAGAAAGGATTTTTTATCTTGGTTTTTAAAACATTTTTCTTATGTTTTGGATGTTGGAACCTGGTTAATATGATAGAATACACTTCAAAGATAATGTTTCTGATGAAATTAGAAATTCGACCTTGGACGTGAATTTTGACTATGCTCAGCTTCATTGGGCCGTATCTCGTAATTTACTATGCCGACCTTAAGGTACCTTTAGATATGACGGGTCACATATTTGCACACAATCTTTGGCCAATATGGAAAAGTCTGTATCTGGAGACAAAACAAGATGTCACGTGTACAATATCACGATTTTGGAGGAATTCATGTTTGCCAACATATTTGTGCTTCCTAAACTTCATCACAGTATCAATACATTATTGCTTGTTATTTCTTAAGAATCTAATATACAGTATTATATGCAACTATCTTTATCTATATTCCATCCATTTACAAGTTAAAGATTTTCTTTTGCAGTTTTGTATGTTTCCAAGTACTTTTTTACCTTTAATTTTGCAAATTTCAAAAATAGTGATTTCCATGTTCAAATAGAAAAGGACCTACTATCTTGGCCAAAATAGACGGGAAACTTAACCTCTCCGCTCCCTTGTGCAATGTTAAGAGTGTGGTGTGTGCATAAGTTCATCGCAACATTGGATGGTGCCAGAGGGATTGTCATTGGACAATTATAGGGAGAGAAACTGAGTCCTTTAAAAACTATCAAACCACACTCTATATTGCACTATTATAGCATTGTCATTCTAGTGTCCCAAGTATTTTTGGCTAAGATTGTAGCAAGTCAATATTGATTTCGTATTCTCGCCATCTCTGTAAGGGATATACCATTAGATCACCAAGGGTAGGGAGGTTTTGTATGAAAATATAAAATTCACCCCTATAAGATCTAAAAAAAAAACACACCTGATCATGGAAAGGGGAAAAACAAGTGATTGAGGGGGAAAAAAATTGCTTAAGGAGCAAAAAGGAAATTCAACACCTAACCAAAAATCCTGTAAATCTAATGGTGCATCCCTAATAATACAGCCAATAAAAATGTAGACTAAGAATTCACTACACATAAGATATTTTAGACAAACATTTTTGAAATAATAGTTGGTATAACACATCAGTTTTTTTCTATATTTTGTTATCAATATTTCTCAAATTACATATTTCTTCTTTGAAATCATGAAACTTAAGGTTTATTCATAGTATACATTGGTATATGACCAGTCCTATTAACCTTAAAAACCTCAGCCCAAATATGTACTATAGTTGATAAATCTTGAAGTATATAACAAGCAGCCGATTAACGCACAAAAATCAATATGACCATATGAGGAAAAAAAATTATCCATATTTTCCAAATTAAAAAGATGTACTAAATCTAGATGAATATTCAAATAAAGGTTTGTCCATGTGGTAGCAACAACATTAGCCGCAAATAATACCAAAAAATCCTGAACGATTCATATACAAAAATATTAGTACGCAGTGTTTTGGTCTTATCAATCCTAATGTTACACGAACTAAAGCTCATTCGAATTGAAAGTCAAGAACATGTAACATTTGTGACATTTGAGATTGCAAGACCCAGCCAATTTTGATATCTTGTTTGCATCACAAACTACTCCACCCGAACAACAATGCGACGAAAACCGTCTGGGTATCAGGGCGTGCAATCCCTCTGTTATCATGGGGAAAAAAACATATTTCCCAGTTATCAACAGCCCAAATTTGGATATAGTAATTAGGTTAGCTTATTGATGTGTCAAGTACAAATTTGACCTTCCAACCCCAATTTTTCTTCAAAAACTGGATGTGAAAACTCTGGTCTTATGTGTGACTACAAAATCCTGTTGTGAGAGCAGGTCTCTTTATTCATCGACAGCTGATTTCTCTTTAGCCTCAAGATGCTATACTTAAAGTCATGATTTCTCTGTGTTACTAAATATAAATTCTGTGTTACAAATGTTCTGTTTTCCACAATAAAACACGGTGCAACCACTAACTTAAACAAATGACAACACCACCTAGACTGGCACGTGTGTAAGAGGTGACTAACTATAAAATACTTGCGCTAAAAATGTGTAGAACATTGTCATTTGAAATAAGAGCGTTTGTTTGCTCAATTTGCCATCATAAACCTTAGGTTTGTCACTTTTCTTTGTTATATTTTTTTCAAATAAACACAAAAGTCTTGATTTTTTGTCTCGCCTGAAAATTTTTCAGAAGAGACATAGCGATCCGATATTGTATGTATCCCAAATCTCTTCTGAATCAGCCTGATGCCTTAACAATTATGTAAATTGACAACCAAATCCATGAGCAAGATGTCATTTTAAAGTTTAAAATCTCAGCTTTCAGATGATGAGACCAAAATATTAGTTTTGATTTTGGGACCCTTAACCTTTAGATATGATGGGTCACATTTTTTCTCTTGAAAAATTACTTAATCAAAATTAAACTTTGAAGTGATGTTATTTTGACCAGCATGTACTTTTCTATGTTGTTTGTATTCATATTATTTGTAGCCATATACAGCTGAAGTCAGTTTTGATCTGACCAAACTTGACAAAAGTACCAAGTCTTTTAACCATTTTGTAAATAAAGCAAATCAAGTTACATTGAAAATGATGAAGATGTGTAATAATTTTGTGTGTGTGTGAAAATTTTCAATCCGTGGCAAGCACTTGTTTAAGCCGTAGTTTCATTCAAGATGCAGTGCCACAATATCATAGCTCTGACTGCGCCATATATTTTCCAATGGCCATACAGAGCAGCAGAATATAGTCAAGCTACTTAGTCACTAACTGGGTAGATCTTTGGATTTTATTGGTAGGCCTAACTGGAATTACTAGACAAGAGGGTAGGTAGATCAGTGGTGGGATTGGTCAAGAGGGATCTGGGCAAGATCTACAATATCATTATTGGTATAAAAAATTATGAATAATTCTTTTTCAGAACCAGAAAATTGTTCAGGTGGGCAGAAGGTGAATCGGAAACATTTCTACAAATAAATTTTCTTTCTGAATTAAACCCAAATTTTGGCCCCCCCAAAACAGCTGATTTTACAAAATGTTGTCAAAAAAAACCCCGAAATCCTGTAAAACACAAATAAAGGGTCAGTCAGGCCCATAAAACAGGGTTTTTTTTTCCATTGCCTTATATACATTCAACAGTTTTGTACTCTCAGCTCTCAGTCACCAGAAATGTCAACCTCGATCTGAAGAAGTACACATCAGGAGTGTGTGAAATGGTCAAATGCAAGTCAACCTCGTAGATACTGATGCGCGGGTCGCACGTGCAACGTGCGCAAGCCTCTCTTGCGCTTGTGCTGTGTCCACCTATGCACACCCTAAGCTTTATCAATTCATGATGTAAAGAGGCCCGCCTATTTGGTGTTGATCAAAGTATAAAGTTGAACCTCTTAACACAAAATCTTGGCCATACAGAGCAACAGAATATAGCCAAGCTACTTAGTCACTAACTGGGTAGATCTTTGGATTTTATTGGTAGGCCTAACTGGAATTACTAAACAGAGGGTAGGTAGATCAGTGGTGGGATTGGTCGAGAGGGATCTGGGCAAGATCTACAATATCATTATTGGTATAAAAAATTATGAATAATTCTTTTTCAGAACCAGAAAATTGTTCAGGTGGGCAGAAGGTGAATCGGAAACATTTCTACAAATAAATTTTCTTTCTGAATTCAACCCAAATTTTGGCCCCCCCCCAAAACAGCTGATTTTACAAAATGTTGTCAAAAAAAACCCCGAAATCCTGTAAAACACAAATTAAGGGTCAGTCAGGCCCATAAAACAGGGTTTTTTTTTCCCATTGCCTTATATACATTCAACAGTTTTGTACTCTCAGCTCTCAGTCACCAGAAATGTCAACCTCGATCTGAAGAAGTACACATCAGGAGTGTGTGAAATGGTCAAATGCAAGTCAACCTCCTAATTTTGAAAAAAGTTCTTTGTAATTTTAGTGCCTCAATACTCATGACCACATGTCATTAAAATTCCTTGGTTGTACAAGCACCAGATATGTAGCATTTTACACTATGAGTCTAGAGATACGGCCAAAGTAGTATTGACATAATCCGATTCCATTACTCACCAATCGTTCCACACATATGTAGCTCGTGGCATCAATTTGAATTACCTGCGCTAACTGCACTCTTTATTATTAACAATAACTCGGAGACAGATCATTTCAATGGTAATATTACTTGACCAGTGAAGTGTATTACTCGGTCTTCTCTGGCGAAGTTTACATTTGTGTTTGTATGCAGTCCACCCTGACACATGTATAATAGTGTGAACGGTTGCTTGGGTAACCCAGACTATTATGTTATCACTTTGACAGCGTATTATGAGAAGTTATATGGATCATGGGCAAGAAACCTAATAACTTCAGTCGTAGTAGTCAAATTTCATACTGAAGTAAATATAAATAGCACAATTTCACAGATCTCTGGTCTATATATCAATGAACATCCTATCTGTAAGTATGCAGTTTGTACTCTGGTATAACTGGGTATTCTGACCAGGTAACCAACCGCCCACGTTACCAAAAAGGTGACACCCCCGATTTCATCGAGTAAACAGTGCAGCGTTCAACAAGTTGAGCAAAAAAGGAGTAATTTAATACTCTATCTGGAGTAAGACGTTGATTTTAGTGTTGCTTGAATTTGTTTTATTGAAATCAATTTCACTATGGGCTTGAGTGAATTTGTGGGGAGTGGACGTGTGTGCCAATGAGCTCCCGTTGCAATCAAATTAACTGCCAGGAAATCTATGGACAATTTTATTACTCTTTTTTTTTTTGCTCAACTTGTTCAACTCCGCACTGCTTGCACACTGAAATTAACTGCAGGTCTCACCTTTTTGGTGACACAGGTAGTTACCTGGTCATAATATCCAGTTACCCCCTGGGAGCTTGTAACAACATATTATTCGAGAATTTTACGGACAATGTTAATGTTGCTTTTATAATAAGCTTTTTTTACTTGAAATCAAATTGAAATTATTAAAAACAAACAGAAGCACAAACAAGTTAAGCTTTCTTTGTTGAGTATTTCACCCACCAGTTCTTGGAGAGGTTTTGATCAATCTAGAGTACAGATAAAGAGATCAAAATTTCTGAAAAACCTTAAAACAGGGTGTGGTAGTCTGTCAAACTGTCTCTAGAATTCTTGTAGAGAAATTAAAATGATTTGACAATTGAAAACATGGTGAAATAAGAAAATAATTGAAAAAAAATGAAATTTCTAAATAATTATAATAACAGGTTTTTTTGTATAGCGATTTTTCATTTAGATCAAACTGCTTATGATCAAGTGATTAAAACCCCAATTTAATCAGTGATTAAAATCGATGTGATTTATAACTCACTTTGTACGAACAGTTACAAACATTTTTTAACGATGATTTGACCATTTTGTACAAACGTTTAAAATGAAATGTAGAACATTCGTTTATAAAAAATGGTTCTACAAATGTCAGCACCCGTACACAAATTTGTAACCATTCATATGAACGCCAAACAAGCAACTGTGACCATAGTGTAAGGTAAACAGTAACTGCATTAGGAATTAATAACAAAACAAAAATGGTGTTTCATAATTATTCACCATCATTATATTTCTCCATTTACAAGCTTCATTTATACATATTCAATTATGTAGACACAATCAGCTCTTATATACAATTTACAAACATGATTCAATTATGATTATTGATAATGAGACATTACCTAGGTTATACATTTAAAGCCTCGTATCCATAGACTGTTCATTTGTGGCGTGTATCCTTATTTTGTGTGCCATCGTCTCCAATTGTCACACGCAAACACGGGGAGCATCTAGCTGACATACACAAGGCTACTAAGCAAAACAAAATGTTATTGTCTGGGTTTGGATAGTCACGTTATTAAAAGCCGTTGGTCCCCTGTGCGAATGCTCCTTCTTAGGGCGCTGCATACAGTGTATACCTGGTGGTGGTGGCGGCGAGTGACAATTGGGGACAATGGAACACGGAATAAGGGCATATGCAACAGCAGAACAGCCAATGGATAGAGGGCCTAAGGCCTTGTATCCATTGGCTGTACCCATATGCCGTGTGCTTGTCTTGTTTTCCATTGTTTGTAATTGTGCGGCGCAACACAGACAATGAAGATCGTTCAGCTTAATGATCATATCAATTGTCTTGTTGTACGGCAGATATTCTTATGACCTGGTGCTCACCAAATATGAACATGTTGATTGTTGGTGCTGCCAGGTCATATAAATCATCTGCCGGCACCAGATCAATTATATGATCACCAAGCAGAGCCAAGTTTATTGTCCATGTAGCGCCGCAAAATTATGAACAATGGAAACCAAGAAAGGGCACATATATATGGGAACAGCCAATATGTACCATTGTCCCCAATTGGCACTAGCCACACAGACAAAAAACCTTTGTTTTGCTTAGTGGCCGTATCAGTGATCTTGTGAATGGTGCATGGCAATTGGGACAATGGGACATGGCACACGCCACAGACTATGGACACATTCTCTTAGCTGCATAGACACATTTGCTTACATTTTAAGAAGTTTCCTCCGAGAAGCAGTTGATTATGACTGCGAGATCATACATGTAATGATTAGCTACATATATAGTAAAAATTCAAAAAATGAATTGCACTCATTTTTGCGAATGTGTTGCATGCGATCTTAAAACATGACCTCATGTTCCTCATTGGCATATGTGATGGCTCACCCCGAAAGGGGGGATGATATCAATTTTGATTTTATCATTTTACATCTGTTACAGCATTTTCTAAGCTTTAAAATGACACCTTACTTGTTGAAATTGATTAAGGCGATCAAATTTTGATTGCACACTGTATAATCTCCAGTCTTGGGTCAGTGGTTCTTTATATATATATCAATTGACTTGATTTGAGCAGGTCAATAGATTGCCCTCTAAAAACAAAATTGGTATTATATAAAACAAATATTGACTGCTCTTTCATTCTGACAATAGGAAAAACTTTTCTCCCCTCAGTGACTGAGACTATCGTACTATTTCCCTTGCCCTTTGTTCTCGGGAAATAGTACATAGTCTTAAGATCACTTTGGAACAATAGTTATTATTATATACCGCATTAATAAATTTAACAGAGTTGATTGGATGAAACCCGATCACATGACTTCAAATAGCTTTAACCAGATACATGAAAGCCCTAAATAGTACTTTTGAAAGTACTATATCATGTATATGGCGCTAAATAGTACTTTTGAAAGTACTATTTAGCACTTTCGGAAATACTATATAGCGCTTACAACATTTTACCTTATACGCGAAATAACTTTCACGCACGAAATTACGCGCTTATCAAACTGATACGCGTAAGCAATTGCGCGCACTTACCTACGCACGCATTCCTTGAAAGTATTAACTCGTGGGACATTTCAAATGTATTTTTAAAATTAAATTTGACTTTTTAGCACATAAAAATTACCGAAATCAGAAATTTATTAATGCGGTATATAAAACAAATATATACCGACTTTTTCAGATCTCTGGATTAAAACTATGACCCTTCATTGAATAAATTTTGCTATTTTAGTCACTTCAGGTTCATAGTTTTAACCAGAGATCTTCAAGTCGGTATATATTTGTATACTATTGCCCTCATGAGCAGTCAAAAACCTTAAAGTCATGAATCCATTTAGGCCAAACAAAATATTTTGTTTGTTTCCTACAAAACGTTGGAAAAAGGTTCAGTAGGAAACAAATTTTATTTGGAGGAAATATTTCATGTGTGGTTCAATAGGAATAATTGAATATGAGCAATAGATTCAGATTGCATCTTAAAATTATTTTAATTTGGTCAATTGAATGATAAAATGCGTATATGGTTTATCTTTATTTTGAAAGCTTCATCCTTCATAACTTATGGCATCAAATTGTGTTACAGTCAAGTTTTAATGCAATTTTCATTTGCCAAGTTAATGAAATGATATTATCCAATCTTTGACACGAAAGTCTTAAAATTATTCCAGTGGCAACTCCTTATACCGAAATCTGATACAACAGAAGTCCTGATATAAAGAAGTATTTTTCCTGTACATTTATACAAATTTCTTTTGATTTTCATTTATAAAGAGTTTCCAATCTAAGATAAATACACTGCATGACTAAGGGCATGTTCACACATAATACTGACGACTAGTCATGACTGGCTCTAGACCGAGACAACTTACCAGTTGTGTTCACACTGGGACACGACTTGCGCATCTCAACCAGTGGCGTGTCACTTTTGGTCACGAGCGAGACACTTTATATAATTGCGTTCACACTGGGAATTTGCTCATGAGCAAAAATATTGTCATGACTAAATTCTTATGTGTGAACATGCCCTAAGATTACCTACAATAAAATGGAACTTGATCATTAACACAAATTCTGTAAACACAAAAAAACTTAATAGCTAAAATGTTTTGAGTCCAAAGTGTTGGTTACCTATATACGGGGCACAAAATCATGATAACACAAAAATTTCAGGCCCAGTAAATTTGTTTTAACAATGTTCCACTGTATAAAATTACCTACCGTAGAACAACTGTAACACAAAATCTGTTAAAACAAAACTCTAATAGCAAAAAAAAATTTTGAGTCCTAAGTGTTGGTTTTCTATGTGATACAAAATCCTGATAACACAAGTTAAAATTTTGGGCCCAAGTGATTTGTGTAAACAAGGTTCCACTGTATAAAATTACTTACCATGGAGCCACTGTTACACAAAATCGGTGGTGTTGCAAAATCTGGTTTGCATTATTCAATTAGATAATAGCACAGAACAAATGTTCCACTGTTAACAGGGATGCCAATTTTCCAAATTTATTAGGAATTCCGAATTTTTAGTCATTTTGGACCACTAAATCAGAATTTCAAAGTTTTATTAAAGTGACGAAAGTAGCATAAAAATGGTGAAAAGGATCAAGATGTGCATGAAAAGTGAGATTTTAGCACCTAAAATATCAAAAGTTTTCTTCAAGGGAAAACTTTTCTCCTTCCACTCAAAATAAGTTGACTAATTTCTTAATTTGTTTCCGTACCCAAGTGGCATCTCTGCCTATAAGAACAAAATGATACAGGTATAATATGTTCAGAATACAGAGCTAACTAATATACATAAAATGTAACAATAAATGCTTTGAAGGAATAAATAAAAACCAACAAATATACATTACATTTTCAAATTAATTCAATGATATACATACATACACCAAATTGATTACATTGCATAACATTACAGCGAGTGATAAAATATTGAAATATCACACATAGATTTAGAAGGGAGCTACCATCATGCTGTGATTAAAGCCTATTCGCCCTTTGCATGGATCCGCCATTCGCTGGGAGAGCCTCGATCTGGAGGTCAAATATGCGCACAGTTTGGCGCATACACAGCTCATAAATTTCAACGCATTCCACGCGAGCGCCTGTGTTAAAGCAGTAAATTTACTCTCCAGAATGAGGCTCTACACCCAAATCATGGACCAAGCCAAGGGTCTATTGTAATCGCTTCACCATCACAAGGCTCTAAGTTTTTACTAAAAATATCAGGACGAGGAGCTAAAGATGGCTCCTGGTCTATGGTTTGTCAAATATATAGATTCCTGTCCTCCGATTGGTTAAAAGTGAGGGCTTGGATCCCACTCAACATACTTTGCGCCCCATGCGGGTGTTACTCGAGCTGTACGCACCCTACAGAAAATGTAAATTAGGCCATCTTGGTTAGGGCAGAATTTGCACTAACCTGCACAGGGGATGTAGATGCGATTTCCCAACATTTTAATTTGCCCTTTAAGTGAATGTAATTGTGAAGATAAACATTTTGACTACTTCATGTATGTTCGTCATCCCACAATCAAGTGTGAGTTCATAATGAACACCATACTTTCTCCACGGAAACAGGACACCTCGCCCCCCGTCATTCTCGCCCCCTACAATCTCGCCCCCTTACGGTCACTCTCGCCCCCGTGCATTCTCGCCTCCCTTCAATCTCGCCTCCCTGCAATTGTGTTTATCCTATAATTATGTGGTATTAGTAAAAGATTGGCAGGCTTAGATTTGCCTTTGTCAG